>VMDO01006266.1:0-102319 GCA_007922755.1 Pedetes capensis | reverse complement strand
CTTCTGTTGAAGGGCACTTTGGTTGATTCCATATCTTTGCTATTGTGAAAAGCGCTGCATTGAACATGGAGATGCAGGTGTCTCTATGGTATGATGACTCATCTCCCTTTGGGTAAATTCCCAATAGTGTTATAGCTGGGTCATATGGTAGTTCTATTTTTAGTTTTTTGAGGTACCTCCATACTGATTTCCATAGTGGCTGCACCAATTTACAGCTCCACCAGCAATGTAAAAGTGTTCCCTTTTCCCCACAGCCTCGCCAGCATTTGTTGTTGTTTGTTTTATTGATCTTGGCCATTCTTACTGGTGTAAGGTGAAATCTCAGCGTTGTTTTGATTTGCATTTTTTTAAAAAGAAGACTTCTTGCATTCCTTTTGAGCTAGATGTAGTCAATGAAGATACTCAAAATAAAAATCAGTCTCTGTCATGTGTTTACTTCAGCTATCCTTTGGCTCTAGCTTGCTCTCTGATCCCCACAGATGCCTTCTCAGCTTTGCTGTGCTATTTCTTGGCTCTTGCGCAACTTGCTACCATGGATTGTTCTTCTCTAGAGTAACACCTTTGTCTTTTTCTTCTCTCTTTAGTTCCTCTGTTCCTCTCCTCTCTGTTTTTTGTTTTGGTTGTTTGAGGAGATATCCATGTTTCTGACTTCCTTGTCCTTTTCTCTGTGTCAAAACTTTGTTGGTTCTCAAAGACTACAATCCTGTATAATAAGCCTTGATCTTGAACTTTTATTTTTATGATATATTTCCTTTGCATGTCTTTCCTCTTATCACTGCTTATAAAACATTGCCACAATTTGTCCTTAGGCTGACCCTACCTCTGTCGAAATCCTTTTCAAGCCTTAATTATATCCTGTCTTGACTCTTTCAGTTCCTTCTTCAGCGATCTTTCACTCCCTAAATTTTTGGCTTTACTGAATACTTCAGATTAGATCATCCTGGTGGACTCTGTGTAGAGGGGGGGAAAGGGTGTAACCTCAAGGATATATTTGTTTCAATTCAATTTTGGTCATATAAAAAAGGATAATCAGTTGCCCCTTCCTTACATGTGTTAAATTTTTATTGAAAGTATGGCTCCTTGTCCCCCTAAAAAATTTCCATTTTTGGAAATTTTGTTTATATTTTTTTGTTTATATTTTAAGTTTTGTTGCATTATAGGTAGAATAGTAGCAGGCTGATCTTTTAACTATGCTTGAGCTAGTAAATTTAGATTTGAAAGAGTGAATCATGAAAATATTGGGAAGAATTCCAGCAGGGATTTGCAGAACACTGACACACTTCTCTCAGCATCAACTAGGGGCCTATGGCAGTGTTGCCCTCCATGCTCTGGAGCAATTTCCTTCTGATGTGTGTTTCTTGTCTGGCAACACTCTAGGACAACTGGAGAGCTGAGCCATGGGTGTTATGCTACTGTTGCATTGCCTAAAGGACAAGTCTTTGAACTTATAAGTGATTTTTTAAAAAATGTTTTAGTCTCAAGGGAAATAGCTGAAAGAATACAAACTAGCTGGACATGGTAGCCCATACCTGTTATCCCAGGCACTCAAGAGGCAGAGGCAGGAAGATCACAAGTTCAAGGCCAGAGGCAGCATGTGTAACGTAGCCAGACCCTGACTCAAAATAAAAAGTAAAAAATGGGTGGGAATGCAGCCCAGTAGTAGAGCATTTGCAAATACTTGCAAGGCCCTGGGTTCAACATTAAAGTACAAAAGAAAAAGAAAAAGAACACAGACTAAAGGCAAGTGACTATTGTACCTTCTGTTTTATTCCCAAATTCTATTCAACTAGGAGCTCATGACCAAGGACCTCACTCCATTGTGGTGACTAAAAATGAGATCACACACTAACTGTTTAAACAATGTTATACAAACCTGTAAACTTCATTCATACTTCCATACCTAACCACACCTTATAGAATGCTATTTTGTTATTGACATAACAAGTTCTCTTCTATTCTCCTGCATAATATCTTGTACTCTAAACCATCAACCAAAAAGTGTCATTTAGAAATTCAACACTAAAATGCAGTAGTAAGTATTCCAGGTATCTAGTAGTCAAAGCAAACATCAAGATAGCAAAAGGAGCAAACATAAGCATTCCCTCTCAGTGAGAAGGGGCATCTTAGATGGGGACTTAGGTAGCTGGGTGAATTTAAGAGACTGTCATCCAGCTCAGAAGAGTCACAGAGGAAAGCCAGCCTCCTTGCCTTTGCTCTAAGCATCATTTCTGCATCATTTTTCTGCTTCCTGATTTGATCACTCCTGACCTCCCTAGCATGCAGATGCTTAAGTGTGAAGTGCATTTTTGACCCAGTTAATGGAAGACAGAGAGAAATATATTGACACAGCTGTCATAACATTGTCCAAGTCAATTTTCCTGATGTACTCTCTTTTTATCTAGTACTAGGGAATTGTGGCTAGGATTTAGCTCAGTTGGTAGAGTGCTGCTCTACAGTCTGTGAGGTCCTGAGTTCGATTCCCAGCACCACAAAAATGGGAGAAGGACCTGGCAATCCACTCCTGAGGCAATCCTGAAACAATCAGCCATTGAAAACCCTATAAGGGTCACTATGAGTCGGGCACAACTTGAAGGCACCTAACCACAACAACAAAAAGGGTATTGAACCTAGGACCTCATTCATGCTAGGCAAGCACTCTACCATTGAGCAGCACTCTCAGCAACTTTTTACTTTTTATCTTGAGACAAGAGTTTCACTAAGTTATAGAGGCTGGCTGCCTCTGGCCTAAAACTTGAGACCCTCCTTCTTTGGCCTCCTAACTCACTGTATTATAGGTATGTACCTCAGCACCCAGCTTCTGATGAACTTCTTGATAAACTGCACACCTAAGTATCAAATTCTCTATCACTCCTCCCACACCCTGATTTTCATTCCTGGCCTGCTGCGCTCTGCCTCTGAAGAGCATCCCTGCTTTCTTCTTGTTAGTCTCCTTTGCCTTTAACTGACACTCATACCTAAGGCCACGTACAAAATGCAGTATACAATATGAATCTATTTTACCCAATCCTGTCATCACCACATGGTTCAACTAAAAAGGATCCATGAAACATTGAAAAGCACTCTCCCTTTATTCTTCATGAGAGTGAAAACAGCACATTTTTCTATAGCCTAACGACACAAGTCTGAGGATGGTGTACATATTTTAGTATAAAGATTAGATATTTTATGGTTAATCTTGCTGGAAACAATTGCTACACTCATCAAATATAGCATTTACCCTTTTGTACAAATTAATGTATAGTGAAATTTATCATTTCAGACTGTATAATAAGATGGTAAGAAGGCCACCCAAATCTTAAAAAAAAAAAAAAATCATTTGCCTCTAGTTTAATCATCCTGTGAGCAAGATTTGAGATTTTGAAGTTCATTTTCTTAGATCACTCACTTGTCTGCAGCCACCTTGGCAGGAAGCCACCCCACCTTCCACACTGCCCTGCTAACTCTACTGTGAAGGGCTGACCTTGAAAGTCAGATTTTTCAAAGCATTGGGCAAAGCAAGGACTCCCTTTCTGTTTATGGACTTACAAGGACTTGGAGCTGCTATTATGTTGACTGAATACCTGTTTTTAATTCCCTCTCGTTAGTAAAGCTAATGTAATTTGTGAGTGGTCTTAGTGTTCTTAAATGATAATACGACAATATAGTCACTTTGTTGTTAGCTGTCATGGAGTTAGATGTAACTCATAGCGACCCTACATACAACAGAATGAGACACGACCTAACATGGTGCCATGAACATGATTTTTTACCTTTAAGCCAGTGTTGCAGCCAATCCTTCTCATTTTGAGTAATGCCACATCAGCAAAAGGAGGTATCAGGGGCTTTACTCTGTTCTTGTCATTAAAGTCAACTCTTTGAGAAAGCAACTCTTCTCCAATTGTCTTTTGAATGCCTTCTAGGGTGAGGGGCTAATTTTCTGGCACTGTATTAGACAGTCCTTCTCTGCTATTCATAAGGTTTTCAATAAGCTAATTGTTTCCGAAGTAGGCTGCGGATCCTTCTCCCTAATCTGTCTTGGTCTGGAAGCTCAGCTGAAACCTGTCCAGCATGGGTGGCCGTGCTGGTATCTGTAATACTAGTGGCATAGTTTTCAGCATCACAACAACATGCAAGATCCCAGAGCACAATAAGCAGATAGACATGTGGGGGATGTAGTAACTACAGTGTGCATATTCTAAAAATATGTGCTTTAATTAGCCCTTACAAATGATGGTGGGATATAACATGACACGTATTAACCATATCTCATGGAGGTTTTTAAGACACTTTCCACTCGCTTTACTGGGACTTTGCCTAGAAATTCAACTAAAACCTTCAAGGTTAAGACCACTGTTAAGCAGCTTTACAACTGGAACTCTGATCCAGGACTTCCACTTAAGGATGAAAAGGGTTGACACTATAGTGAGACTGTGAGTACCTTTGACATCTCCAAAGCCAAATTAAATTGAAAAGGGAAAAAGCACCCAGCCCATGACAGAATGATGTTAAGGTGTGAGAGAAGGTGAGTTTGGAGGAATTTATAAAAATGTTCAGGTAAAATTTCTCATTTTCCTCTCCTAGTTTTCATTAGAAGGAATGACATAGACCTAGTTACAGACACTTAATGATTAAAAAATAATAAAGCTTCAAAGATCAGAGCAAAGTTCACTCCTACTTAGAAGAGGACAAAGAAAGCAGGAAGAAGGATAAGAAAAATAGAACATCACTTTAGATACACTTTGCACAGTGTTATTTTAATTTTACATGTATACTAATCTTCACCATTCAACCCTGTTGCTATTTTTTCCTCCTTGGCACAAACACATAGTTTTCCAAAATATTCAGAAGCAGCATATATATCTTAGGGATTAGCAAACATCTGCTTAAAGAGTTTTATTATGAACCCTCTTTAAGACATCTATAATGCAGATTGTAAACCCATTCAAAAATAAGATCATTGCCTTCTTTATATAATAAAGCAAGGTGCTAAAAGGCAAAGAAATGGTGGTTGTTGTATTTTAAGCAGAATATTTATCTCTATTCACTTGGTGAGTTAATATTATACTTCAGGAACCCAGGCTTCTTTTCTTTACCTATTTCAGGGGGAACAAGTTACATCTTTATGTTTTGTTACCTTGATATGGGCACATGAGTTGAATGCAGGACCATTTAGATGAGCATGAAGGATAGTCTGTAAATTACCACAAAGGTGTTTAGTCAATTAACGTAAATCTTTGGGGATTTTAAAGCTTGGTGTAGCAACACATTTCAGACAGAATAGAATAAAATAAATAAAACCCATATTTTGTTTTCTTTTGCCTGATCTCATAGAATGTACTGAGCGCCATCTGCTGGTTACGAGTTTTACAAAGCTATTTTCTTCCCAAACTACTGGACTTCTCAGTCATTTGAAATTGAGACTAGATTTTATTTGTCTCCATACACAGAGAAAGACTCATGAAGAAACTTAAAGGGTATTCTTATACTGCAATTATCCCTCATTTCTTATTAAAGCATTTTTTATAAACTATTATGTAATAATTCTAAAATTTGCCTTAGGATAAAACTCTAGTAACCTTTCAAAAAAGAATGGATTGAATTTATCTATTTTAGAATAGGCCATCATGAAAATTTTATATATACAAGTGATAATTATAAAATTTTCTGAATTGATATGTACACCAACATTACAATATACTGTTAGTGCAAAAAATAATGAAATAAAATAACAAATGAACAAAACACACTACCACCACTTCCTTGTGTGTATTTGGAAGCAGATATGGAACATGGAGTTTAATCTTTGTCATCTTTATACATTAAATCATATTGTTATAGTGTTTGTTAATTTTTGTTAAAGATGCTATAAATTAACATACTGAAATACATACTCATGCTCCATATCTTATTAATTAAAAATTCTCCATGACCAAAGAATCTCAGTGTCTATAAAAGTAGGATACGAAGAAAACAAAATGCTTCTATAAAGAATGGCATGCAACACAAATAGTGTCCTTGAAGATTTTGGTGCTACTTAAAATCCACAACAAAATTTTGATCTAATATTTGATTTCTCTGAAATTTAAGAAACATAGTCACGTGCAATTTTGCCTGCATTTTGGGTCCTACATAACATAACCCATGAGGAAAGTTAGACCCATTGTTCTCCATTAACTTTCTTCTCCAGACCAGGCACAATAAGATGTAGGGGCTTGTGTGCTTCTTTCACTCTCCTATAGAAGGCAATTATTAGTTATGTTATATTTAACAGTGGATTGTAAAGAAAAATAATTACCTAAGGGAAAGCTCTTAAAAAACTGAAATAAAAATTCAAACACTTATTTAAAATTATATGTTGTAATAAGAAAACCTCACACAAATTGTCATCCCCAGAATTTGAACCCTAATTATAAGACTTGGCCATTATTCATTATAATACATATTCAGGGGCTGATCTTCAGAATTACTGAGCTCTTATGAAGGGATACCATGTTCTCTGCAAAAAGGAAAGATCTTGAAAGAGGGAACATCCTCTGGGCAACAACAGGCTGCAGCTGTAGCCCTGTGACATCCAATCCCGTCAGATCTCATAAGCTAAGCTGGGTCTGGCCTGGTTGGTACTTGAATGGATGGGAGACTGCCTGGGAACACCAGGTGCTGTAGACTGCCTGGGAACACCAGGTACTGTAGGCTTGGGAGATGGACCCAGTAACCCACTCCCAAAAATCAATCCAAATCAATCCACCATTGAAAACCCTATGAACAGCAGAGAAGCACTGACAATAGTGTTTCCCCTGTTCTATGTAGGGTCGCTATGAGTCGGATATCGACTCGAGGGCACCTAACAACATATATATATATATATATATATATATATATATATATATATATATGCACACACACACATATATACACACACATATATATACGCACACATATATATACGCACACATATACACACATACATACATACATACATACACATACATATATATACACACACATTATATATATTTAAAATTTCAACATGATGGCAGTTTGCTTGCTACTGTGTTACTGAGTTTTATTTGTAATTAATAGTATATTTTGTGGAGAGAAATTCAGATACATGCACTTAAAATTTAATAAGCTTTATGAAAGAATAGAATAATGTTAACTATCCAGAGAAGCTTTCCAGAAAAATCACACTATGAAGGAAGTTAACCCCTTTTCTTACTTCCTTTCTTTCATGGATATATCTGATGAGCACTTGACAGTCAAGATTTCTTCTAAGAAAAGGAGCTTATGATCACTTGAAATAACTGATGTTGAAACCCACCTCAGGGAGGAGACATAAGACAGAGCACCTCTAAGCAGTTTCTTGGAACTAGAACTGGAAGGTACCCTCTGTGGCAAGGCCTGGGGATTCAGGGTCCTCCCCGCTATTTGGCACTTCCACCCCCTGGACCTACCCAGCCCTGCAGTGACAACCAGCCCTCCAGGACCCCTCCCTTGGAATCTACACTTTTAAACTGGCTCCCTAGAAATGTTTAATGAGCCTCTTGGAATTAAAAAATAAAAATAAAAACAAAGCCAATCAGAGAAGTCTAATGGAAATGGACAAGCTGACAAAGAAATAGAGAGGTTCATTTCCAGCCTTGTGCTTGGGGGGTTTTCATCAGGATCCTGTGATGGGTATTACACAGAGAAGTACAAGGAAGAAAGAAGAAATTAAAAACAGCCTCCTGTGATGAACTTGTATAATTTATTCCTCACCAAGCAGCAGGCACAATGTTTCATTTTTCCCCTCCCTTTCTCTTTTCCCCCTCCACCTAATTTCTGAGCATTCCCAAGCTAGGCAAGAATGAAAATTAAGCATACCCAACACATGAGTCATAATGAAAGTGCAGAATGCACTGAGATTATTCATAAGCTTGCAAGTTGTGTATTTTGTTGGAGATTTCCTCCCTTCTGCTACTGATTGCTGATGAAGAATGGTATTTTAATAGGCAGATGGTAAAGACAATTACAGTTAGGGGCTCAGCTGGGAGTTACATCAGTTTATTGCAAATTATTAGTTGATAAATGCTTTTGTTTACAAGCAGAGTCTTAAGCAGCTTTGTAATCGGTTTATCAGCAGCAGGTGAAATTTTGACAGCTGGCCTTTGGAGTACAATGTCACCTCTTGGCTGGTCAATTCAAATCATGATGGCCAGGCAGCCAGATAGTTAGATGGTCTACCATGGTGCACCACTGCAAGTTCCTAAAAAGTCACAGCACAGTACATCTTAGGAGTGTCTCAGTACAAACCCCAGGAATGAGGAAAGGACTCCAGGAGCACAACTTTACCCTGTCAAAATCCCATAAAATCATCTGTTTGACTAAATCTAAGGTGAGCCTCAGGCCTTCTAATCCATTAATTCAGAAAGTTTTCCAGACAATTCTGAATGCTTTTTAATTAATAGGGCAAAACTTTCTGCTCATACATTTCAGCAGAAATCTGGATCTAACCCCAATGATACTGTTTCCTTTTCTGAAAGAGGCTCCAGCTCCATGGGCTTCTTGGAAAGGAAATTATCTCAGTAAGAGTTATTATCATATTGTTGTTGTTGTTGTTAGGTGCCGTCGAGTCGGTATCCGACTCATAGTGACCCTCTGTACAACAGGGGAAACGCTATTGTCAGTGCTTCTCTGCTGTTCATAGGGTTTGCAATGACAGATTGATTTTGGGGAGGGGGTTGCCAGGTCCTTCTCCCAGCCTACGGCTTCTGGTGTTCCCAGGCGGTGTCCCATCCAGGTACTAACCAGGCCCGATCCTGCTTAGCTTCCGAGATCTGATGGGACTGGATGCCACAGGGCTATAGCTGCAATTATCATATAGGAAAAATTAATAATAAGTACTTTGGAGAGAATACAAGCTAGGAGGGAAAAGATCTACTACAAATCTATTTCAAGCTCAGGCCTGGGAGTCCCTCTGAGAGAACAGGAAAGTTAGGAGACATCTGATTTACTCAGACTGATGTTGATTTCTGTCTATAAAATGGGAAGATGGTACTTCAGCTTCATCACAGAGCTAATTCCTTTAGATTGAAGAGGCTGTTTATGTTTCTGTGTTTCTAAGCTCTGTTTATACCAATATTATCTGTTGAGTGTATGCTCAGTAATAGTCTTGTGGTTGTTGAGTGCAGTCAAGTCATGTCTGATTCATAGTGACCCTATAGGGTTTTCAATGGCTGATTGTTTTGGGATTGCCTTGGGAGTGGATTGCCACATCCTTCTCCCATTTTTGCGGAGCTGGGATTTGAACTTGGGACCTTAGAGACTGCAGAGCAGCACTCTACCAACTGAGCTAAATCCCAGTTCTAAGCTATGAAACTTGAAATGACAAATAATGCCCACGTTTCATTAAGTTCATTACTCAAATATTTGCTGAATGAGGGTGCTGCAATTTAGTATTTTTATATCATTACCAACATTTCTAGTATTTTACATTGTGATAAGCACACATTTTATAACCTAAGGTGTTCAAATTGTATATTTGAAAGGATTCATTTGATCATTCATAGGCCTATAAACAACTTATGTCTGTTTACTTTTACGTTGCACCTTAACAAAGTAAGTTTTGTGGGCTTAGCCAAAACAAAAATATTCAAATGAATAACAGTATGTAATAGCTCCTAAAATAGTCATTCTTATTTATACCTACTATTTATATGTTTTATTTCCTAGTATTCAAGGAAAAGTTACAGAGCTAATAGAGAACTAACTATTGAAGTCAGAAACCACGTTTCATAGCCAGAAATAGTATTCCACATCCTATAAAATATTGACATAATACAGAAAGAAATGCATCCAGCTGATGCATTTTAAATTATATATAAAGTGTGTAAAAGCAGAATATTCTCTTAGTGTCAGAAATACAGTTAGGTATTTCCATCTGTTTATTTCCTGTTTCCTGTTCTATTTTTGCCTGTTTTTTCCAATTAAGATCCTAAAATGATCAGAATAGAATTAGCTGGATTTAAAGTGACCACATGGGCTAGGAAATGTGTAGTTTTAAAGATGGTCACATAAGCTAATGTAAAAACCACTTGAGAGAAAACCAGAGCACAAATTTTTAGCCAGCTTCAACATTCAGCACACAGTATCCAGTCTCCAGTTTTCCAACCATTAAATTTTTCTACCAACAGCAGAAGAAAGGCTGCCTATGGAGGAGCTGAAGAATGAAAAGCCTTGATATGATAAAACATAATTTGTATTTTGACATAAATAGCATAAAAAGTGGGTTCTTCCTTTTCTATAATCAAGTGACTGAAGAATAAATAGTGCATTTGGCAAGTAGTTCTGCCATTTGTCCATCCCTTTTAATCAGAATAGGATAATTAAAAAATAAAATCTGGCCTCTCCTTTGGCCCAAATACCAAAGGCACATCTAGAGTTGCTGGTCAAGGCTGATTTTCCCCCTTCCAGGAATTTCTAGGATGTTCCATAAAAAGATGTCAGGAATGCCAACTTGGGAACGTTGAGTGCCCCCAAGTGCCCTGCATCGCCTATATAGTACGAATGAAAAATGCTAAAGATTATTTAAAAACAGGAAAGACCTTTTGCAAAATGCTTTTGATTTATTGCTGTGTAGTGTGCAGATCTTTATCAATTATTCTTACTCTATTTTATTCAAAAACTATTGTAAACTATGAGTTGGCATGTTGCTGCATACAGACAAAAAAGGCATTAATCAACTCTCAATAAACAAGTGCACAGATCTATCTAACAACTATGAAGTAGTTAATACATTTTTAAGCAATTTTATTATAGAAAGGAGGGCTAAAAGAGTAGTACTTAATTATCTGGACTCCTCTGTGCTGGGCTCCCTTTTGATTGTATTAATGAAGCAGCTGGCCCATTGTTTCCCTTTAATTCCTCTATTGTTTTAAGAATATGTCACAGCTCTTTATTCTTTTATCAGGTGCCGTGCAGGAGGATCCACACAATACCTCATATTCCTACTGTATTTGCCAATGCACAAAGAAACCTCCAAAGCGGTTTTCAAAGAAGGGGCACCCATAATTTATAAGTTCTATTCCTTGCACTACTCCACTGTCAAGAATTTCAACAGTATTGGATTTGAATTCATTATAAAATTTGTATCAAGCAATGTGGCTACGTATAGATATACGTCCTGTGTTAGTGTCTAAACCCCGAGATCTAGTCAATAACAGATGCCATGTTGAAATGGGGCAATTATTTAGCTTTTAGGAAATTATTCTGACCAATTGCTTCCCAGTTTTGAAAAAAGTTAAATTTCAGAAAGCAGCATCATGTATGATTTTCTAATTATTTAATAAAAAGAAGTTAATGACCCAAAAAGTAAGTATTCCCCCATTCCCCCTTTCTCTACTTTTAGATACTCTGTGTGTGTGTGGGGGGGGGTTATGTGTGTGTGTATGCATTAAGTGTTCAATTATTCCTCCAAATAACAGATTTAATTTTATGTGATTGTGCCTATTAGGTATCATAGATGGTTTACTCCAGAGGCCAATGTGTAATTGTTATTAAACTCTGGTCATCAGTTGACTATCTTTTTGCTCTGCATGTAAAGCAGATAGACTGTTTAGATTAATGCAAAAATATCACTCTACGTCCTAAGTAACCAGAATTCTATCGTAAATTAGTATGAGGGATAATGGATTTTGTTCTTGGTTTTGTTCTTTTTCCCCTAGAATTTCCAGTCTAAAAAAGAGAAATGAGACGTGATGGCCTAATACTATAAAGTAAAAGTCACTCACCTCAACTTCAAAAATATTCTTAGAGCTGGGCATGATGGCACACACCTGTAATCCCAGTGGCTGGGGAGGCGGAGGCAGGAGGATCGCAAGTTTGAGACCAGAGGCAGTCTGCATTACTTAGCAAGACCCTGTCTCAAAAAGTAAAAAAAAAAAATGGGCTGGGGGTGCAGCTCAGTGGTCCAGCACTTGCAGAGCATGCAAGCACAAGGCCCTGGGTTCAACCCTCAGTATGGCAAAAAAAAAATATATATATATATATATATATATATATATATGTATGTATGTATGTATGTATGTATGTATGTATGTATGTGTATATATATATGTGTGTGTATATTCTTAGAAAATCACTTAGACTAAATTATGTTAAACCACATATTTTCTTTGGTATTGTTATATGAAGGAACATGGTGATTTTCTGGGGGTGGTGTTTTTAGTTTAAAATAAAGTTTCACACTCAACCCTATCTGTGTGCTTGAGGCTCCTCATGCTTCTGTATGCCGAGGGCAGAATAATGCAAAATCTAAATGTGACTTAATTGGCTCGGTTTGCTATATGTTTTTATGCCACATGTAGGTCTGTATCTTGATGAGCCCAGTACTTGTGTGGCTTCACGTTGCTTGCATTTTCTTATTTTTACAAAGCAAATGTCTATCAGCCACACAGATAAATTAGAAAGAAACATGTATAGACATAACACATGGAAAAGATTTTTCAGTGTGCTATGTAATTATTAACCTGATTTTTACCATTGTAAGAAGCAGTGAATTGCAGATAGCATGGATGAAGTTAAATGCTTTTATTCTAGATACATTTTGCTTATACAGAACTCTATAGGTATGGTTGAACAATATAATTGAAGCTTTGTCAGCTCTGTATCCTAGCAACAGATAATACTGTTAGGTTACTGAATTGCTCCTGGTTGACAAGTAGGGAGTATTTTTGTGTTTATCATGTTTGCTAATGATGGGATCCTTTCCAAAAGGCCTGTCTTAATCTTAATTAGAGTTTATCAGCAGAGGTCTGCATGACATTGTGCAGACACTGATTTCATAAATAATAAAAAGTGCAAGAGAAAATTTTGGCAGGATGGGGAGATATTTAAGGCCACAGCTTCTAGTAACAGGCACATGAATTTCCAAAATATAATCAGGTTTGAACTGTGACTTTATTCTTTATTATCAATACTTGTAGTACACTTCACTGCAGTTTTGACAGCAATTATAAGAAAAATTTATAAGCTTCCTGTTAGGAACCATATCTGTTTGTACAAGAACCTTGATCATAAACATTACTTAGAACAGCAAGTACATGTTTTTTCAAGAATGCCAAGGTCCTAGTCGTTACTACTTTTTTAATTGAACCTTGAATGCATTTGTCCTTTATTGTGAAGGGAGTAGGGTATAAGTATGAAGATTTAAGAGAATGACTATGTTTGCAGCATTCGAGACAGGCAAAAAGTGAAGCCTAAAATAACTTTCCATTTGGTGGAGGTGAGGAAGATATCAGATAGCTGCATCAGGGCCTGATGCCATTTGATAAAGATTCATGTCCATGCAGTGGGAATGTGATTCTTTGCTCTGGTTTGCACAATATGATCTTTCCTTATAAGAAGTTATATACCTTCCAAATAATACAGAAGTGAACACTGTAAAACCAAATATAATGCACAAATTTCTAAGTTCTTACCTGGCTTACTCAGTTGAAAGGAAGCTAAGTCAGTCCCTCCTTATTTATCTACCTTTCTTTACCCTTTCAGTTACTATTCCATATTCTTCAAATATAGTGGAAAAGAGGACATCCAAAGCTGTTTTCAATTTCAAATGGCATTTTCTGAGTTTCAAAATGGACATCTTCTTTACTGAATTATCTGACCTCCTTCTATAAGATATTTGATCATCAAGAAACTTATTTTTATTTATGGAGCCTCTCTTTATAGATAATACAAACTATAGAGTTCACTCCTATGCAAGTTGTTCTTAACTCTACAGGTGTATTAAGCATTCTGAAGAGCAGTAAAAAACATTCACTTCCAAACTTCAGCCCAAACTTCACTCCTTGAGACTTTAATTTGATTGGTCAGGGATAAGGCCCTGAAATCAGTGTTGATTTATAGTTCGCCATATGGTCCACCATGCAGTCAAGATTGCCAGTCAGTGCTTTGTGAGATATAGAATTTTGATATCCCCTTTAGTGTCTAGTTCAACTTGCAACTTAAGTAGGGAATTGAGAAAATGTTACATTAACATCACTAATATTAAATAAGTGTTTAGTATTAGTAAATGAGTTTAATGTATGTGAAGTTCTTAGAATTGTGCCTGACATGTAGTAAATATTTTCTAAGTGTTAGGTATTTTAGTGAGGTACTAGTCATGTTGGGGCTGGGATTTAGCTCAGTTGGTAGAGCACTGCGCTGCAGTCTCTGAGGTCCTGAGTTCAATTCCCAGCACTGCAAAAATTGGAGAAGGGCCTGGCAATCCACTTGAAAACCCCATGAGGGTCACTATGAGTCGGATACCGACTCGGCGGCACCTAACAACAATAACAACAACAACAACTAGTCATGTTAGAAGATAGTCAGTAATCATGACCATAATACAAATAGGGTAGTCGTTATTCTCCAGATTGTAGCTATGTGTTTAACAGCTCTCTATAATCATTGTGTGATCTGCCTAGCACTTTTTAATAAAATGAACCACTGTATTTCTTCTTCAGAGGGATAACTGCTAATTATTCAAATTCTGAACATTCAAGTTAGGTGCAATGAAGTTACATAGTGAATACCAGTTGGTAATGTCACTTGGACCACCTGATTTTTAATATGGAATCCAGAGTCAAACAGTGTAGTACAAATCCTATCTCCCAACTCTCCTTCTCCTCCTTAATTTTTCCTCTAACTATATGACCTTGAACAACTAGCTTACACTTATATCCTCATGGCATCACAGTAAAATGAGAATAAATTAAAGTTACCTCATTACTTTCTTGGGAGAAGTCAATACGAAGTTGGATGCAAAGCCCTTAGCTTCTACCTTTGAAAGCCACAGAAAACATCCATTTGAATTCTTTAAATTTCCTCTTTATAAAGAATGGACAGGAACACTTCACTAGCACTGGAAGCACAGACAGAAACTTGAATCAACCAAGTAAGTCGGAGCTAAATCACTCAGAAATTCTCACACTAACACAAATATCCAAAATTCATTCAAGTGTAAAGAGTTATTGTGGCCAAATAAAATAAACTCTGACTCAGGCATAACTTCATTTCATTAGATACTTGAGTTCTAAGCAGTAGTTTGCTAAAGTAGGTTTGCTTGGTGCTATGGTTTTGATATTATTTTTCCCTCAGAAGGTTTATGCATTGAATTCTTGGTCTCTATAGTAGTAGTATTGCAAGTGGTGAGATCTTTAAGAGGTAGAACTAGTGGGAGGTTCTTAGGTCATTCAGGGGTGTACCCTCCAAAGGAGTTGTGGGACCTGAGTTCTCTGGCTTCCTATTTGGAGATGTGAGCTCTTCCTCCCACATATGTCCTACCATTTGTTATGGGGCCCTCACCAGAGCCAGTGCTGTACTGTCTGGACATGTGAACTATATACTACTCTTTTTTCTTCATAAACAGTCTGCCTCAAGTATTTCATTATAGAAACAGTAAACAAACTAATGCACTTGGAAAACGAGGAAAGGAAAAGGCCGTGGGTGTGTGTTTTGTAAACCATCTCATGTGAAAAGCACTTTATAAAAGTTATACTCATTTCTTTAGCTATGGCTTAAAAATTATACAAATGTGCTAGGTTCCCAGAAGATGTATTTTAGTAAAAGAATGGCATTTTATTTTACAATGTTTTAAATTGTAAAATAAAATTGTGTAAACTTTTGCATTTAGTGTATAATTGTTACTGTTTATATCCTCAACAGTACTTGTTATTTTATATTTATTATTGATAATATTGCTCCGACTTTAAAGCTAAATGTAATATTTTGTGGTTTGTTTCCATCAAACATGAGGTCAATTGGTGCAAGATGCCAGAATAGCTAAACGTCAACATGACTTGTCATATTCATTTATTCACATTGCTTCAACAATGGACCCTATGGCACATGCCTATAATCCCAGTGACTAGGGAAACTGAGGCAGGAGGATCGCAAGGTTGATGCTAAAGGCAGCCTGTGCAACTTAGTGAGACTCATGTCTCAAAATTAAAAATAAAAAAGGAGCTCTGTGTATAGCTCAGTGGTAGAGCACTTGCCTGGCATATGAGGGCCTGAGTTTAACCACGTCAGTACTGCCCTCTCCCCCGCCCCCAAATTGCTTCAATATGAATGCTCCTGTATTCTACACAATTGTAAATTGGATTTGGAAGTTTTAGCTCAGTTGGTACGGTGCTGCTATCTGCTCTCTGAAGCCCTGAGTTGGATCCTCAGCACCACAAAATTGGGAGAAGGATGTGGCAGTCCCCTTCGAAAGCAATCTTGAAACAATCAGCCATTGAAAACCCTATGAATAGCAGAAAAGCACTGACATAGTGCTAGGCATAACACAGTGTCAGGGAGTGCTTAGTTCTGTTGTACATAGGGTCACTATGATTCAGACCCAACTCAATGGCACCTAACAACAACAACAACAACAACAACAACAACAACAACAACATCCTAGCTCTAAGAACAGTAGAGTAGGAAACTTGTTCTCCTACTTCCTAAGACCCACATTGATTGTTAGTAATTATTTCTGCTTGTAATTGTCAAAATATAGTATGTTTTCCACAAACGGATGTAGCCTTAGTCTTCCAAATGATTCTAAAATGAATTAGTTGCTTCCTGTGAAACCTAGATGCATTTGCTCATTTAATTCATTCATTTGTCTTTTCTGGTGAGATTTCTTTCCTCTTGGATTTAGCAGAGTAATGAGAAATTAGAATAGCTCCAACCAGACCAAACCATAACGATAATAGTTGGCAATTATATAACACTTGTCATATGTCAGGGGCTTAAGGGTTCACAATATTTGCTCCTTAGTCCTCATAATGGGGTGGGATTTAACTCAGTTGGTAGAGCTCTGCTCTGTAGTCTCTGATGTCCAGAGTTCAATTCCCAGCATCACAAATTGGGAGAAGGATGTGGCAACCCACTCCCAAGGCAATCCCGAAATAATCAGCCATTGAAAACCCTATGAGGGTCGCTGTGAGTCGGACTTGACTCGACGGCACCTAACAACAACAACAACAGCCCTCATAATAACATTATGAGTTCAGGACTACTGGCCATCATCCTCATTTTCAGGGATGAAGAAACTGATAGGTAAAATACTTAGGTGAGAGTTTCTAGGTCAGACAGTTAATAAATGACAGAGCCAAGATTTGCCCCTAAGAGTCTGATCCCATTGCACAGGGACTAGATAATTATTCTATCTCTGTAAATGACTCCCTCAAGTTGTATACTCTATCTAAATGGATCATCAAAAAAGCTCAGTCAAACAATTTCAAACAGCCAACCTTTATTTTTGTGGTCCCATTCCCTTAGATCTCCTCTAACTTTTCCAAAAATATGTTCTCTGTACCTTGCAGTGATCCCAGCTCACCTCCTCCCTGCTGAGACTCTTGAGATACCCCAAGTTTCACTTTTAGGCCCTCCTCCCTTCACTCTGTGCTCTCCCCATGTTACTACATCAATGCAAATAGCATCAATAGTCATTTACAATGTGCTGATGGCTTCCCTAATATCTATTTTTTCTCCAGCCTGTCCCAAAGCCCCAGCTCCTTCTTAGGTACAATCACTCAGAAGCCTTTCATGTATCTCAAACTTTACTTTTTTAAAAAAAGAATTCATTACTTCCACACATGCACACACACACACACACACACACACACACACACACACACACACCTCTGCTTGGACTTTGGAGTTGGACAGACAAAAGTCTAAATTATGATTCTGCCACTGACCACATGTGCAGCTTTGGGAAAGTTAGTTAACCTTTCCAAGCTTCAGTTTTCTCAGCTCCTGAGTAAGAGAGATATTACCCATCTCATAGGATAACCAACAGGGTTAACACAGATGAAGTACGTAAACCACCTGGCCTACTGGGCAGGCTCAAGGAAGGGCTCCCTAACTAATACCAGTTGTCTATTACCTGCTGTATAACACCAGTTGTTAACATACCAGCTCACAGCTTCGTTAATGGCATCACCACCATGTGGCTTCCCAGGCCAACAACCTTGGTATCATTTCAACAACTTCCTCTCTCTTTCTCTTCTCTTGACATTGTCCCAGCCCTCTCCCTGCCATGTCTCTTAAACCTGGCTCTTTTGTCCCTCACAATTTACACTTCTCACAACTGAATTAGTAAAAAGCCTCCAAATGGCTGTCATTTAACATTTCTTACATATATGGTTTCTCCTCTATATTCTGGAAAGGGAAAAAATATCAAAAATGTGTTCATTCATTTAAATAAATATGTACCATCTCCCCACCACCACCAAGCCAGATACAATTATTTTTATTTTACATTCAAATCTCTTTTACCCTGCTCTAAGCTATCTGTGAGAAAACCCTGGCTTGTAACATTGCCAGTTACCTCAACAATGCCAATTTCAAGTTACCAATGCGGTATCAGTCAGCACACAAATTCCTAAAAGTGTAGCTTTCCACTCTGATGATACAGAACAAGCTTCTTCCAGTACAGCAGCACCCCAAATCCCCACCTTTCTCCCTCAAACCCCAAGTTTAAGCCTTGCTACCAGGAACCACTCAGGCTCTTCCATAATTCTGGACTGGCAGTAATGATGTACCTGCCAGATTGCACCTACACATACTTTTGATATTTTACTTTTATTTAATTTTCAAGAGCCAATAAAAAATTCACTTTGGATGGCTTCTCTAATTCCCCTAAAAAGTGTCAGTTACACATACCCCAATTGTAGCATTATAATTTATTGGCTTGTACATGTATATTCTGATTGTATAGCTGTGTGTGAAACCATAGTACCCATCCTGGAACACAGTAGGGAATTCATTGAAAGGCTGATGAATGAATGAGTGGAAAGATTAAGTCCTAAGACAACTGACTTTCAGTTTAATTCAGCCTTTTGAAATGATATATGCAGACTAATATACAAAATGAGACAGTGAAAATGGTGATAAAATATGAACTATTACTGGGTACTTCTAAAAACACAGAAATATATTACAACTTCCAAGGTATTTAATATTGTCAAAAGTCCTTTTTGTTTAATTTTCTTTGCACTTAATATTTTTCAATTTTATATTATTTATGTATTGGATCTTTTTGGTTCAAATTTGAGCATAAGCTGTCAGTAGGTACCTTTTCTAAAGTCTCTACTTCTCCTGGGTACTGAGTCCAAACCTGTCCTTTTGTGAAAGATACCCACCCAAAGCTGGATTCACCACGAATATGAATTCCATCATTGAAATCAAGTGTCTCTGAAAGACCACACTATGAAGTAAATTGGAATTGTAGTTCCTTGCTTTTCTCTTCACACTTCCTTGTTATACAGACTCACTTAGTAAACTGTATCTGAGAAGAAAGATAAGGTGCAAATGATTATCTCATCTACAGCCATAAGTTGTTTGGATCTGTGTGCACATAGAGAAAGCAGAGCACCTAAAGACAAAGGCTTCCAGGAATAAAAATGGCACCAGTAGAAATTCTGCTATACACACTTCCAGCTCTCTTCTGCTTCCTCAGTGATACAGTTTAGCTTCTGTTATTTGGAAACTAATAAATTAATGCAAAATGAATCAATTGTGGCGAAATCAATTCAATTGTGGCAAACCCGTATGCATTCAGATATGTTAGCATCAGAGTGGGAAAACAAAGTTGTTTTCTAATATTTTAGTGTGTGTGTGCTTTCTTTGAAACTTTCTCATGAATTTGAGGACTGTAATCTTAGTTTTATTTTTTCATAAACACTTTCATAGATGGTGTTTTGTTTGCATACTTTTACAACTTAATCAGCTGGCTTAATGAATTACTCAAGGTTTCTCTAAAACAGCATCCTGATTCTTGTGTTCAACTTTGTTATATCATATGTTGTTGTTATCGTCTGTACCAGATTTTTACCACAAGTTGTTTAAATATCCTGATCTCAAAGGATGGAAAAAATGAAGTGCAGTTGAAAAGACAGTTATGCTGAAAGATAAACAGAGCAATACGACTTATCAAAATGGGTACAATTTTTTCTTGCTTAATGAGTACAATATAGAGCCTTCCAATATATACACAATGAGAAAAAAAGGCTTTATAACATATCAAGTATGTCACATTATTTCAGGCATAACTGCATAGGATACATATCTAGGGCTGAGAGTGTAGATAACAAAATATAAGTGCTTTGCCTGTCTAAACATGTTAAATAAATGAACATTCACTATCACATTCCAATACATTAGAAGATGTACTTGCATAGCTAATTTTTCTTTTTAATGTACCACATGTGATCATTTGAAGTGCAGAGCCAGAGTATATCTTAATGTTTGAAGACAAAGTTCTTTTCATTTAAACAAATCTTTATTTAAGCCTCTTTGAAAAGGATCTTTGGAATATCTTCTTTTCAGGAAGTTCAATCAGGGTAAATGGAGATAAAGAGCTACGTTATAAAGAATATTATATAAGTAAAGATCACTCAGCTAAAGCAAAAAAATATATAAAAATGGCAACAGACATATGCATAGTCAAACTGCCTAGAATTTCATTTTAACTTTCTAGATTTTAGGAGCTTTTTTGTTTTGTTTTGTTTTGTTTGCAGTACTAGGGGTTGAACCCAGGGCCTTGCGCTTGCATACTTTGCAAGTACTGGACTACTGAGCTGCACCCCCAGCCTATTTTTTATTTTTTGAGACAGGGTCTCGCTAAGTTCTCTTGTCTTGAACTTGCAATCCTCCTGCCTCCACCTCCCAAACCACTGGGATTACAGGCGTGTGCCAGGCGCCCAGCGATTTTAGGAGCTTTTTTATACTTGTTTTATAGTTTAGGGCATGTAGTTGATGCTGTTGTTAGGTGCCATGGAGTCACACTGGAGTCACACCTACTCATAGCAACCCTGTGTACAACACAAGGAAACACTCCTAACACTGCATCAAGCCCGCCCCTATTATCAGTTCTTCTCTACTATTCATAAGGTTTTCAAAGGCTCATTGTTTCAGGAGTGGGCATTTGATGTTGTTGTTGTTAGGTGCCCTCGGTTCAGTATCCAACTCATAGCGACCTTCATAGGGTTTTCAATGGCTGACTGTTTCAGGATTGCCTTGGGAGTGGATCGCCAGGCCCTTCTCCCATTTTTATGGTGCTGGGAATTGAACTCAGGACCTCAGAGACTGCAGTGCAGTGCTCTACCAACTGAGCTAAATCCCAGCCCAGGCATCTAATAGTGATATTATAGTGATATAATAAAAGAATTGGGGGAGTGGGAAGGAGGGAGGGGAGAGAGATAGATGAGAGCCGAGGGAGCAAGAGATGGAAACAGGAAGAATTAAATTCTTCTTCTTTAAGACGTGGAAAGAGTAACAGCAAAGGCTCACCTAGAATAAATTTCTGCTGTTGGATCCCTACCATGTGCTATGTCATAACATAGTTAATGATATAGACAAGCCCTGAAAGGCAGACTATTGACAAAACCCTCTGTAGATTATGTCTATACTATTCTTACTCTTCTCCTGCTTTTGGTCACTAAACAGCTCAGTTAATCCCAGGAATATAATTCTTCACAGAGGAGGGTTAGGGGCACAGCTGTGATCTTGATCAAACACGCCTCTCAGTGGAAACTGATGTGAACAACATGAGAAGGTGCTCTTGACATTGATCTAGTGTACAGCAGGCTTCAGTGTTCCGTGTCAATTCTGTCTTCCTCTTCCTTTTTCTTTAATAGGAGGTCAGCTTTGGTGCACGACTACGAAGGCCATCTCTGAGGGTGAAGAGCTAATTGCCTTTGTGGTAGATTTTGACTCAAGGCTACAAGCTGCCAGTCAGATGACTCTCACAGAAGGGATGTACCCTGCACGCCTGCTGGACTCAATTCAGCTGCTTCCTCAGCAAGCTGCCATGGCTTCCATTTTGCCTACAGCTATTGTCAATAGTAAGTGCTGAGTGCTATAGACCAGATTTGTGGAGGTGGTGGGTATTTATAGGAGGAAAAAAAGTATCTACTGACATCAATAGGGGACAAATTTTTTTCTCTAGTGTTGTGGTTTTGTTTTATCTCCTGTCTAACTTTGAGGGAGACAGAAACAGAGAGGGACAGAGAGAGAGAGAAAGCTAGAGAAAGTGAGAGCAGAAAACATAAATTCAGTTATTTTTTATTGGATCCCTGAATGTCACACACATATGTAAAAACTGACATTCTAAATAAATTGAATCGTATTCAAGGCTACTTTGTTCTGAAGAGCCCAGTAGCTGTTATTGATACTTCCATAGTAGAATAACTTTTATTCTTTAAGGGCTATAGAGTTAAAAAAATTTTTTTAAAAAGAATACAACATCAAAATTTGATTAGATACACTCCTGAAAAAGAATATGTAATGTTATGGTTTTGTGAAACTTCAGTGTACAAAT
The DNA here is from genome assembly GCA_007922755.1 of Pedetes capensis. Lineage (NCBI taxonomy): Eukaryota > Metazoa > Chordata > Mammalia > Rodentia > Pedetidae > Pedetes > Pedetes capensis. The sequence continues at coordinate 79,989 of VMDO01006266.1, read as the reverse complement.
ATTAATTCTAATTTATTAGCAGCATATACCCTGCTTGCTTTTGATAGGATAACTATTAACCTCAAATAATTCTACATTGGTGCATAGAGCTTCTATTTTCATTCTTATAACCGAGATGAAATTTTGTTAGCCTGGAAAAATCAAGACAGTAGCTAACTTAAAAAAAAAAAAAGGAAAGGAAAGGAAAAAATATGTAAGCTTTGAATAGTTCATATGAAGATATTTAAAATATGCCTGGGTAAATTTACCATTTTGATCTTATTTTGTTAAAGTGAATATTGAACTTAGTATGTATTCCTTGAACACATGAAATGACAGTTTTTATGTTGGAAACTCAGTGGTCTATGGGTTTCAAGATCTGTATTCTAATCTTGACAGATCTGTTTTTATTGAGCTTTATGAGAAAAGATGAGTAGCAGTCACATGTCACTTTGATATTCAGGGAATATGGAAGAGGGTTTAAGACTAGATTCCAATCCAACCATTTAGGTGAGCATGAACAAGTTACTCAAACCTCCGGAGAAATATATGCACACGGAGAAATTTTCCATGAGTAAAGAGGAAAATTGCCTGCAGCTATAGCCCTGTGGCATCTAATCCCGTCAGATCTCAGAGGCTAAGCAGGGTTGGGCCTGGTTAGTACCTGGATGGGAGACCGCCTGGGAACACCAGAAGCTGTAGGCTTGGTAGAAGGACCTGGCAACCCCCTCCCAAAAATTAGTCTGCTATTGAAAACTCTATGAATAGCAGAGAAGCACTGACAATAGTGTTTCCCCTGTTGTACAGAGGGTCGCTATGAGTCGGATACCGACTTGATGGCACCTAACAACAACAACAGCAAAGAGGAAAATTACATAGCACAGCATGATTTAAGAGAAGAATTGATACTAAAGTTAATGGTTAAGTGAAGATACTGCATTTAGTAAAAAAAAAAAAAAAACCTAGAAAATGCTTGAGATTCGGATGCAGAAGAGAAATCTATACAGCAATATTGTCTTGATATTAAAATAAATAAAATTTCCAACAAGAATTTTTTTGCTCCAATAGTACCCTTTAGATTAAAGAAATTCTTAGGTGATTCTGAAATTACTGTGCCTTCAACCAATAAATTTAGTACTTCCAACCTGAACTAATATTATTGGATATTCTTAATGAAAATGTAGTTATTTTCTTACTGTATTCTTATTTTCATTCCATTGATGTTATGCAACTTGAAACATCAGCCCTATATGAATTTGAGGCAAAAAGATTTTGTTAAAAGGGACTTTGCACAACCTTATATTATTATAAAGCTCCAATGTATGAATATTAATTCTAATAATATTTAAGAGCATATCCTGTTTGCATTTGGTAACAAGATAACTATTAATCCCGAATAATTCAGCATAGGTGTGTAGAGGTATTGTTTTTATCCTGAAACTTAGTTAAAGCCATCCTGTTTAAGTGGACATTTAACTGTGTAGCTTCCTGAGTGGTATAAAGGTAATTAACTTAAAAGGAAGGAGTTCAATAATAAATAATAATCAGCATATAATTTTGAAGTTAAGTTTTATTTGAAACTATATTTTTTGTGCTACCCTTTTCTCTCCTTCACTAGAATTTGGTCCCTAGCTTTCTTTTATCTCCTTTTGCATAATTTTCCAGAGTCATCTCTACTATTGTGGATTCCTCCACCAACTATACATTAATAGTTCATGCATGTCTAACTATTTCTGCAGAGTTTTAGACATCCTGTTTCCATTTTTCCCAAGTCCCTCTGTATTTCTTACAGAAATATCAAGCTCCACATATCTAATGCGGCCCTATGTGCTACTTTGCCAGGCTCAGTCCTACTTGATAGTATTATCCAGCATCCCTCTGCATAGCATGCCCTTTCGCTACCAAAGTGCTGTGTCTGCACAATACAGGATCAGATTGGGTCACACCGTACTGCCCAGGCCAAAGTTATCATCTTGATTTCCCCTGCATAGATGAATCATATAAACACACAGAAATGCTAATAAGGAGCCTAAGCACAAAGCAGAACTTTGTCCATCTGCTCTGGCATCTAATTGCAAAGTATTGATCCATCTCTTCCACTCATTTCTACTTCTCTGATATGTTTTCCTCTACTCTGTCACTTTGACATTAAGAGAACATGGAAGAGGGTTTAAGACTAGATTCCAATCCAGCCATTTAGGTGAGCATGAACAAGTTACTCAAACCTCCGGAGAAACCTATGCACATGGAGAAATTTTCCGTGAGTAAAGAGGAAAATTACATAGCACAGCATGATTTAATAAACATGGTATGACTATGAGCTATAATCCAAACTATTATATTTCACATAGATTACTGAAATTGACTCCTACCAGTCAAGAATCTTCTTTTAAAACTCACTACCTTCAAAATGAGACTCCACTGTTCTCATTCTTTAACATCTGATTCAGTTAGTCTCTTGCTTAAAATGGTGCAGTGATTCTCCACAATCATTGAGAGAAGATGTCAACTTCTTAAAAGAGTTTTCAAGGTCTTTTACAGTCTGTTATGCTCTTTGTTTCAAAAGTATAGCACAGGCTCCTTGTCTTCACCCAGTCCCCCTCTCAGGCTTCCATGGCTTTTGTTGGACTCATCCCTTAATGATGACTCAAGGCCTCTTCTCCACCTGATTAGTTTCATTTCATTCTTCAAAACTCAGCTCAGGCATATTATCATCTTTCCTCTAAGCCCATCTCTCACCTCCACTTCCTCCTCCATTCTCCCCCACCCACCCAGTGACCATGTCTTTCCATGCTCCAGAGCACCCTTCAGATTCCCTCATTGGAATCAGGCTGTAAAGTAGTGTGTAACCACTTGTTTATCAACCCTGGAGACTGTAAGCTCCTTAATGCCAGCAGGTCCATCTTTCTTTTCTTCTATGCCCAACCCAACATAGAGTCTGGCATATAATAGGTGCTCTGCAATTAATTTATGTGTTATGTAATTAATGCCCATATGTTAGAGGTTGGCACAAGTGGTTTATTTAGTCCAGTCATCAGATCTTTACCTTTTAGTCATTCATATAAACCAATTTGCATCAATATTGATGTATGCATAGTTTTCTAAACAATAAATAAAAATAAAATTAATATTTTGTGTCTTAATATTGACTCTTAGTATTGACTCTCTCTTATAATGTTGTTGTTTTTAGGTGCCATTGAGTTGGTGTCCAGCTCATAGCAACTCTAAATACAACAGGTGAAAGAGTATCATTAGTGCTTCTCTGTCACTCATAGGGTTTTTAAAAGCTAATTGTTTTTTGGCAGTGGGTTGCCAGGTCCTTCTCCCAAGTCTTTTATAATATCACTTTCTGAATAGTCTGTGGAGAGTTAAATTGCAGAGCATAACATTTTTTAAAAAAACCTAGTCCTAAACTGCAGCATAACCAAGACTGTGGCAATCTGATTGCCAAAGGTCATCAAGCCTGATTGCCAAATTTAGAACCTGAGAGCAGACTCAGAAAAATTGAACTAAAAACTGATTTACTCTTGCTTGGCTATAATGGAGAGTAGATAATGTGTCGCTTTGCTTTTGCCTGCAGAGGATATATTTCCTTGCAAGTCCTGTGGCATCTGGTACCGGAGTGAGCGGAATCTACAAGCCCATTTGATGTACTATTGTAGTGGGAGGCAAAGAGAAGCTGCTCCAGTGTCAGAAGAAAATGAGGACAGTGTTCATCAGATTTCCAGCCTGTGCCCCTTCCCGCAGTGCACCAAGAGCTTTTCAAATGCCCGAGCTCTAGAAATGCACCTGAATTCACACAGTGGTAAGGGTCTCTCTTGTTTTCACTTTTTTTCCAAGAGACTCTATTCTTCCCATACATATATGCGTGCATACATGCCTACATCTCATCCTTCCTATCTATCTATGTATCATCTATCTATCTGTCTGTCTGTCTGTCTGTCTGTCATCTTGCTGGACTAGCCAGTGTTATCTTAAGTCACTTATAGTCAGCATATTCTACTCAAAGACTTGGCCCTGATTTCTTTTAAATACCTATGCTCCATTTGTTTTCATGTGAGGAAAAACAGTATTTATAAAAGAAAGTCTCAGGATCCCTTGTATATTGTCATTTAATGTTCATTGCTTTGTCAAGTGAACTTTAGAAACTATCCATAGTGTTTCCTGTATGGTAGGGAAGAGATAGTAGGTACATTAAAAAGGGATTTGTTGTACTGAATTAAAGTGTTATTTTGATAAATCCAATTAAAATCACACTCAGGAAATTAACTTTTAAATATGGATCTATAAAATGTCCTCAACTTCCAAGGTGTGCTTTGTTAGAGTTTAGTTGATTTTTATGACATAAAATTATTTTAGCACTGTTTTAAAATTCCTAAAGAAAAATGAGGCTGAAAAGTAAACAAGCATTTTTTTTAAGTTATGTTTGTACAGCAAAGTAGCAACTTTCCCCTTTTATTTTGGAATTGTATACCAATTATTGTCATAGCATCTTAATTCTCATATTTTTTAAAATTTGAAGTTAATAAAATTTAAAGAATTAAATAACTTTAAATATTTTAGGTACATACTTAGACAGGGTAAAGCCAGGTTTAGGAATCACAGTTTTTCAGTATCTATAATACAAAACTTATAGGCCATCTCTGGTGACTTTCCTGGCTATTTTTGGCTAATAATTTAAAAACTGAAATGGGCCAGGTGTGGTGACATATACCTATAAACTCAGAGACTCGGGAGGCAGAGGCAGGAGGATTGCAAATTTGAGGCCAGAAGCAGCCGTTGTCTTAAAAACTAAAAATGGACTGGAGGTGCAGCTCAGTGGTGGAGCACTTACAAAGCTTGTATGAGGCCCTGGGTTCAACCCTTTAGTACTGAAAAAAAAGAAAAGCCTGAAATAGATGATAAGTTTTGAAAAACTAGCTCCTGTAGCCTATGTTCTAGTACAATGCAAGCTTTTATTTTTGAACCTATAAAAGTATTTCCATTCTACTCACTCTCTTTCCCTACAATGAGCTGACTTCATTTAGGTGATAAAGCAGGGGAATTAGAAAGCAGGTAGTTGTCTCATATGGTAAGAAAAATCACATAAGTCACCCATTAAACAGAACAGTCATAGAAGGATCCTTTCAGCTAAGTTGAAAATGAGTTTTTCATTAGTTAAAGAAGAAAGGATGGGAAGTCTCCCTTTATTACTACAGGACTCGATACTTCTGCCATATTTTCATGTAGAAATATAAAAGGCAGTTCTCCTTTCAGTCTAGAGTGCAGAGAAGATGAGTCAAGCCTGGCTTAATTATATGGCAACAAACAGAAACTGAAGTTCACATTTATGATACTGACCTTCCACAGTCATTGGTGATATTCAAAACATTTAACTACCCAGAATCAGGTAGTGATCAATCAGTGTGAATGCCTGTCCATAATGCTTGTTAGTGTACTGGTGTTTACTAGCCAAACACCTGGATAAACTATGTTCAGCAAAACCAACAAATACAATTCTAGATTTATACCAAGGATAAATTAGGAAGTTGTTAACTACTTTAGAAAATGGTTCCTATTTGGATTCTTTTGGCTATTCAATGCCCTGATTTTTACTGAATTGCATATAGGTATTCAATGGAAATTCTAATGAATTCTCAGTTCTTCCTAATGACCTAATGTAGAGGATAGTAGTAAGAAGGTGATTGGTTAGAAATTATAAAACCTGAGGCTTAGGTGTGGCACCATCATGACATATTACCAAAATCATTTCCTTTAGCCTCTTTGAGTTTTTTTCCTGACCCATAAGATGAGGACACTGATATTTATCCCCCCTTTATGGTATTACACTCATGAAGGTGCTTTGGAAACTATACTATTGTTATTATCACATATATCAAAAGAAAAAAGATAATGTCATAAGTGAGATTTTTTTAAAAATTCAGTTCCTGTGGTGTTGAAGCCATTACATCAGTAGTAAAAGTGCCTATCATCAGGAAACCAACAGATGTGGTCCTCAGTGTTCTGATTTTGTGTGTCTCTCCAGGAGTGAAAATGGAAGAGTTCCTCCCCTCTGGTGCTAGTCTAAAATGCACCGTCTGTAGCTACACTGCTGATTCTGTGATCAACTTTCACCAACACCTGTTCTCCCATCTCACTCAAGCTGCCTTCCGATGCAATCATTGCCATTTTGGCTTCCAGACTCAGAGGGAGTTACTGCAGCATCAAGAGCTCCATGTTCCTAGCAGCAAACTTCCCAGAGAAAATGACATGGAACACTCTCCAGGTGGAACCGAAGACAGCTTACAGCCAGCCACAGACTTGTTGACCAGAAGCGAACTCCCTCAGAGCCAGAAGGCCATGCAGACTAAAGATGCAAGCTCGGACACAGAGCTGGACAAGTGTGAGAAAAAGACTCAGCTCTTTCTCACTAACCAGAGACCAGAGATACAGCCTACAACAAACAAACAAAGCTTTTCCTACACAAAAATAAAGTCTGAGCCCTCCAGCCCAAGACTTGCTTCATCTCCAGTTCAGCCTAACATTGGGACTTCTTTCCCTGTGGGCCCTTTCCTATCTCAATTTGCTTTCCCCCAAGATATCACAATGGTCCCTCAAGCTTCAGAGATCTTAGCCAAGATGTCTGAGCTGGTGCACCGGCGGCTGAGGCATGGAAGTAGTAGCTACCCTCCTGTAATTTATAGCCCTTTGATGCCCAAAGGGGCTACTTGTTTTGAGTGTAATATAACGTTCAACAATTTGGATAATTATCTAGTGCACAAAAAGCATTATTGCAGCAGCCGATGGCAGCAGATGGCCAAATCCCCAGAGTTCCCTGGCATTTCAGAAAAGATGCCTGAAGCCGTGAGTCCCAACACTGGCCAAACCTCCATAAACCTTCTCAACCCAGCTGCTCATTCGGCTGATCCTGAGAATCCACTTCTTCAAACATCCTGCATCAATTCTTCTACTGTTTTAGATTTAATTGGGCCAAATGGGAAGGGCCATGACAAGGACTTTGCCACTCAAGTTAAGAAGCTTTCCACCTCCAGTAGCAATGATGACAAAATTAATGGAAAACCTGTCGATGTGAAAAATTCCAGTGTCTCCTTAGTGGATGGGGAAAGTGACCCAAATAAGACTACCTGTGAAGCTTGCAACATTACCTTCAGCCGCCACGAAACATACATGGTCCACAAACAGTATTACTGTGCTACGCGCCATGACCCTCCGCTAAAGAGGTCTGCGTCCAGCAAAGTGCCTGCCATGCAGAGAACCATGCGCACACGCAAGCGAAGAAAGATGTACGAGATGTGCCTACCTGAACAGGAGCAGAGACCTCCCCTGGTGCAGCAGCGATTTCTTGATGTAGCCAATCTCAGCAATCCTTGCACCTCCACTCAAGAACCCACAGAAGGGCTAGGAGAATGCTACCACCCGAGATGTGATATCTTTCCAGGTATTGTCTCGAAGCACTTGGAAACGTCTCTGACAATGAACAAATGTGTTCCGGTTTCCAAATGTGACACCACTCATTCCAGCGTTTCCTGCCTAGAGATGGATGTGCCCATAGATCTCAGCAAAAAGTGTTTACCCCAGTCTGAGCGGACAACCACGTCTCCTAAGAGGCTGCTGGACTACCATGAGTGCACTGTGTGTAAGATCAGCTTCAATAAGGTGGAGAACTACCTGGCCCACAAGCAGAATTTCTGCCCTGTCACTGCACATCAGCGCAATGACCTGAGTCAACTTGATGGCAAAGTGTTTCCAAATCCCGAAAGTGAAAGAAACAGCCCTGAAGTTAGCTTTGAAAGAAGCATCATAAAATGTGAGAAAAATGGGAATCTGAAGCAGCCTTCCCCCAATGGGAACTTATTTTCATCCCATTTAGCGACTCTGCAAGGCCTGAAAGTCTTCAGTGAAGCTGCTCAGCTCATTGCTACAAAAGAAGAAAACAAACATTTGTTTCTTCCTCAATGCCTTTACCCTGGAGCAATAAAGAAAGCAAAAGGAGCCGACCAGCTCTCTCCATATTATGGCATAAAGCCAAGCGATTATATTTCTGGTTCTCTCGTCATTCATAACACTGACATAGAGCAAAGCACAAATGCAGAAAATGAATCTCCTAAAGGCCAGGCTTCCTCAAATGGGTGCCCTGTGCCGAAGAAAGATTCTTTGCCATTGTTGCCCAAAAATAGAGGCATGGTAATAGTCAATGGTGGACTGAAACAAGATGAGAGACCTGCTGCCAACCCACAGCAAGAGAACATTTCCCAGAATCCTCAGCATGAAGATGGCCACAAATCTCCTTCATGGATCTCTGAGAACCCACTAGCTACAAATGAAAATGTCTCCCCAGGAATCCCCTCAGCAGAAGAACAGTTGTCTAGTATAGCAAAAGGTGTAAACGGCTCCACCCAGGCTCCTACCAGTGGGAAATATTGCCGGCTATGTGATATTCAGTTCAATAACCTTTCAAACTTTATAACTCACAAGAAGTTTTATTGCTCATCACATGCAGCAGAACATGTCAAATGAACCAACTGAATAAATAAACATCAGTCACCTTTGGTACCAGTGTTTTAGTATGTTGTTCTAACCAGTCCAGAAAATAAAACTAAAATGAAACATGCTGTTTGAATTACATCTGGGCAATCAGGAGATAATTCATTATGGCTGAGTTGAAGACTTAAGATGTAATTTCATTACAGTCCATTAGTAAAGTGTATTATTGGTGCCATTTTCCAAAAAAATTAATTTATTTTACCAGCAGTATTCATAGCTGTGGTTATGTTATTTTTTATTTAAAAACTTTATATTAAAGTCATTTGTAATGTTATTGTATAGTTATTGTGTAGCACATATGGTTTGCACTGTATAGTAGCTTTTAAAGAAAATAGTCACAAACAATACAGAAAAGCATTTTAGAAATAGCTTCAAAAGCACTTGTGTATCTTGATTTTTTCCTTATATGCTGTTGCAGATATATGTATATGCTAAAATATAACTTGCAAAGATATTCTAAATATACATGCTATAAGTTCGCCTTAAGATTTCAATTCTTGGATAATCAGGCTCTGTTTGCACTTTATATTTTAGCAGATACAGTTTCTTAGTCACTAGGCTTTGCATTTGTATGTAGCAGTATGTTTCTGTCCATTTTCTTAATATTAAACATGTATGTTAAATGAAGATGGCATTTTTTCTTGTATAGTATCTGTATTTTCTTTCGCTGATGCAGCTCTGTCTCAATTTTTAAAACTTTGCTGTTAAATGCAATACTTTATAAAGAATGAACAAAATTACTGGAAGCAGTATTGTAAGTAATGAGGTAGCATTAATCTGTTTTATCTTTTGAAAGGCACAGTCTAAATTGAAACCCTAAACTCAATGCTGCAAGTATGAATTTAATTCATATATAAGATCTATTTAAATATAAGAGAGTAGCAATACTGCACCTGGTGATCACAAAGATAATGTTCTACTTCTGATAGAAATAATTTCTCAACAAATGTTGTTACTATGCATGTATATGGATGGAATAAAATTCCAGATTGTTGGAGAACATTGGCATTCTATTTTTTCATAAATACCAAGGGAAATTATTGAGCACTAATATATGCCACATACTAAATAGTGACACTTTAAGACCAATTATATTTTAAATCTTCTGCCATATTAATTACTTTTAGGTGATGACCATGGCACACAGCTTGACATTCCCTCTGTTTATTTCAGGAGTCCTCAATTGTAGTCAAGGGATGACAACCTGGAATACCTAAGATTGCTTTGCCAATAAAAGAGAAAAATACTAGACTTCTCCAGGCCTTACCTATTTTGATTTAATTGGTTTTAGTATTCTATAAAAGATTTTAATACCAGAGAGCAATCTGAAGAACTAATATGAACCATTGCTCTTCTTTCTACCCTTCTCCCAGACTACTCAACTGATTCTTATAATCTGACCTCAATTTAAAATAACTGAACATATGTTTTAGCATTGAAATTAAAACTGAAAATCAAATGATTGCAGACTCTGTGAACACCATTTGAAAATCTTTTAATCATATGGAATCCTTTCATTTTCTGGCAGAACTAAGAGAGATTTTGGGTGCTCAAAGTCATAGAGCTAATGAGTAAGAGCCAGAGACTTGTATATTTCTCTCAGATTCTGTGTCTATATCATGTTCCTTCCTTCACTTAACCAGAAGGCAAATACTGAGGCAAGTTATAATACATCACTTGTGTCTTGGTGTCTGATCTGTGACTTAAAAAAAAAAAGGCAGTCTTTTCAAATAGGAAACATTTCAATGGCATAAGCCTCTACCTGCTTGAGCTCTAGAATTTGGACTGAGAAGAATTTGAGATTTCCCAGTGAGACATCCTTGATGAGAAGCCTTCTCTGGGGGACAGGGGCACCTTCTCCTGGTTGTGACCACTGCTCCCACATGCCATACTCTGACTTCAAAAGAAAAGAGAGTGCTTGTACTTTACCACGTGCTCGCAAGCATGGGACATGCCACACTTCAACAGTGTATCTTTAAAGTTCAGGAATGACATAAAGGAAAAGCAATAGAAAGAGTATCTCTCAAGTACTCAGCTAACCTCAAGGTTTCTTCAAGGACAACCACCTGACCCAACTTCCTGGCTCAGTGTCATGAGTAGATCCACACCTCTCCTTGTCTAGGTACCCTAAAATAGTTTATATATTATCCCACAAAGAAGCATTTTCCCCTCATTCTAGTCTCAGGCCAACCTATAGAACACTCTCTTTATCATAAGATTCCTTTAAGGAGTCAGGAGTCCTCACCTAATACCCCTAGCCGCAGAAGACATCAGAATAGTCAGAGCAACATCATCACATCTTAAAATCTGAGGCATCAATTGTCCAATACTTTTACACATTGAATTTCATGTGTATAGGGCATCTTCTCATTTTCTCTGTAGCAATGCTTAAAGAAGAACACACATAAAGTAGGCAAACAAAAACGTAGAAAATACAGGTGAAGGAAATTTAAATCCATTCTTAGAAACATCTCTCTAATGGAAATTGTAAAAATTTAAAAGATCTATTTATTTCAAAGGCAACCTTTTATATGAATTTATGGAGTAGTTGAAATTCTTCACATTACCATATCTCAAACATTTTCATTCAGACAATGTCTTTGTTTCTGTTATGTTAATAAGCATTAATCAAATAAAATGTCAGTTTTCCCATAAATATAGTCTTGCCCCATGACAACGTAAGTCTTTGTTCTTAAAACCCAAAACTGATCAGTGTTTTTTAAAAAGATGTTTTTCCCAGTCTCTAATTATCAAAGAGTTGAAATTGTATCAGTTTAGGTCATCGTGTCATATAATAAAGGAAATACACAAGTAATCTCTTTAATTTCATGATATATATGAATAAAAGATACAAAAAATACAAGAAATAGGTGGCAGAGCCCCAAATATATCAGCATTTGGTTTCAATATTATCTTCCAACACTAAATATATATATAAAATTATTTTGAAAAGTATCAATCTTAAGTAATTGACATTTAAAACTAAGAAACTTTTATATTCATTTATGCATATAATTGAGCGCAGCAGTATTCAGTGGTTTGAAATAGCCCAACTTCTAATTTCTTGAGGCAATATCAATGATTTCGGTATAAAATTGCTAGATTTCTCTGCAGCCTTAGCACCCTAGCATCCTATCCCACCCGATCCTAGAAGCTAAGCAGAGTTGGTCTGGTTAGTCCTTGTATGGAAGATTGCCTGAAAATATCAAGTGCTACAAGCTAGGGAGAAGGACCTAGCAATCCATTCCTGAAACAATGTACCATTGAGAACCCTATGAATAACAGAGAAGCACTAATAGTGCCAGACACTGTATTGTGTCAGAGAGTGTTTTGTTGTGTTGTACATAGAGTCATTATGAGTCAGACCCAACTCAATAGCTCCTAACAACAACACTGCTAGATTATCTTAAAATAGTAAGCTAAGAAGGCATGGCTATCAAAGAAAGAAGTTACAAATTAATACCTGGCACAAGTCTAGAATTATTTTAATTGCAACCTCTTCCCATTGCTTTTCCCTTCCACTGGTCCTGATTTTTAAGGGCATAGATAATAAGTATTTGGATTAATTAATCAATAATGGGAGTAGGAAAGAGTTCATATATGAGTATATTAGTGAATAAAGAATGAAGGAATAGTTGAGAGTTAACATGATTTAATTAACTAATCAATGGAAACATATAAACCACCAAATAATTTTCAAACCGTTGCTTTTTAATATGACAGATACCCATTTTGCTATTATTGTGGGAAAATAAAACTACATCCACATATACAAGTCTTATTACTCACAAAGTCTTATTACTGACAATGCTGAATACCAGGAGTCTAAACTACCATCATTGTTACTGATAAAGTCAGAGCCCAGGAAGGCTGTACTACTATGACTGCTGGAGGTTGGGCAGCACTTACTCCTGCTCCTGGACATATGCATTTTTTTCACAGGAGTCTGCAATTGTCTGTCACTGCTGCTGTTACCAGAGTTACCATCCAAAGCAGAAAGAAATAACTCTTCCATTCCCCTGTTTTTATTATCCCACCAATGCCTCCAATTGGCAAAAGCTAACCAGATGTCAGCTGCGAGGGGAGTCTGAAAATTGTAGCCTGAGAAAAGCTGGAATATGCAAACAACTGCCCTAAACCAGTCTTGAGATATTAACTTGAAGGGTACTTATACCAGGTTTTCTTATCATATCCTCTCTCTTCCACTTTTATCTTCTAAATTGGGACAGAGCAACTTACAACAGCTAAAATTCTGTCTACTTTCCATATATATGTATATATATATACATACATGTGTATATATATACACACATGTATGTATATACATATATACATACACACACACACACACACACACACACACATATGGCTGGGGTTTAGCTCTGCTAGTGCTACTTTGCACTCCCTGAGGCCCTGGTTTGATCGCAACACCACAAAAATGGGAGAAGGACCTGGCAGCTCACTCCCAAAAAGCATCCAGAAACAATCAGCCATGATTGATTGTTAGATGAGGAGCCAAAAATCCATAAACTCAACATACCTTTATTGGGAGAAGCTGCCAAGGCTGTTTCTAACAAAATCAAGAGCAGGCACCAGGGGAGGAAGGGCAAGGCTTCTATGGGCTCTAGGTGGGAGGGGGGAATCGGGATAGGTAGGAAGTAGGTGCCCAGAGGGTTCTGATAGGTTGTAAGAGTCAAGTTTTGGCAGGCTTTTGAGGACTGAGGGGTAATGGGTAGTAAAGGCACCACCTTATAGGGAGGAGCCGTTTTGTAAAGGGTCCTGCTTAACAGGAACAAAAGCGAGGAGTACACAACATTGCACTATTGGCCAGGAGAATGAGGACCCAGTTCTCCAAGGTAACCAGGATGCGGTACCCACCTGCCCTCCAGGAGCACAAAGCCCTGCCTTGGGGTGCACACATGGAGCTGCACTCTGGGAGGCTCCAGCCCATTGTACACCTATGGCTCTGTGGGTCTTGGGGCTGTTCCCTGGGAGGGGAGAAGCCCCACACCTGCCTGACATTCCAGTGGTTTTGTTTTAGGTTGATTGGGTGGAGGTCATCATCTTCTGTAACTTCTCCCAGCTGAAAAGGGGTGTTCTTTATGGATGCGGGGGCCGATAGCAGGTGGATGAAGGCAGGACATCTTAGTATGGGGGAAGATCTTGTCCTCTCCGGAGTGGTTGGTATCCCGATGAACAGTTCTGTGACTGTCTGGTGAAGGCCCACAGGTGTTCCTGTAAAAATGTTTGAAAACAACAAAACAGACAAGGTCCAAATGCTAACACTAATAAGAGCAGGACTAAGGGTCCAATTAGGGGTAAAAGCCAGGACATCCAGGACAGCTGTGAAAACCGGGAACTCCAAGAATCTGACAGCTGTTGGGGAATGTCTGAGGCCTTTTCTAAGAGTTTTTTGCTCAGTCTTGGACTATTCCTGACTTGTTTGCATAGACACAGCATTTTTCTGCTAAGAACATGCAGAGGCCTCCTTTTTCAGTGGTCAAGAGGTCTAATCTCCAGGGATTTTGGAAAACTACACCCGCCAATGAATCTATTTGATCTTGTAGGACATTGAGTTTTTGGGCAATAGATTGTAATTTGTCTGCTAGTTGTTGGGACAGGTATATGTAGCATGTTATGGATATTGTAAGCCCACTGATTCCTGTCCCCACAATGCCAGCAAATCCTAGGTCTATTAACAAGGAAGTAACAACAAATTACTTGGGCCTTATAGAGGCTGTTAAAGGTACAGAAAATGATTGGTTATTAGGAAATATTTGGATGTCTGGAGTAAGGTAAAGTTAGGTTACAAGTCCCTGTGGAATTAGGAAGATATGTGTTTGTCCCACAAAGGAAGAAGATGCCTTGATTATCTAAGTAGAAATTGTTATTGATAGAAAAGAGAAGACTTAGTTTGTCATTTTCAGTTTCCCATAAAGGGGCTGGGATTTAGCTTGGTTGGTAGTGCGCTGCACAGCAGTCTCTGAGGTCCAGAGTTCGATTCCCAGCACCACAAAAATGGGAGAAGGACCTGGCAATCCACTCCCAAGGCAATCCCGAAACAATCAGCCATTGAAAACCCTATGAGGGTTCGCTATGACTCAGATACCAACTTGACGGCACCTAACAACAACAACAACATACTCACACAGTTCTACTTAAGGCAGCTCTAGTTAGAGATTCAAAGGGTCCCTGAGTGTTTATTGGTGTGTGGGATGAAGTGGTGTTTGCTATAAGTTTATCATTTAAATCTACCCAAAAAGTGGAATTGAGTGGTGTAAAGTTCAAGAGGATTTTACGACTGGAGGCTGATGTATCTTGGTCACAGTTTTGCCAAGGAAAAAATTTACAGCAAGTTTGTGGTCTGCAAAACTGAGAAGTGGGGGCAGTTCAGAACCTCCAGTAATGTTGGGGGGTTCTGATAAGTGGGCCTGTCTCTTAAAGACAGGTGTTCCTGTGTGGGGAAGGTAATAATTAGCATGATCAATGGATGAACTGATGTACAATTGCAGATGTGTAGTTGCAGAGATGTGGAGCCAAGTGTCCTATCAAAGTGCCTCCAGACTGATTACGAGAGATACAAAGAGATGCCTGATATGATAAAAAGGTTTTGAAGGTGATGGGTCCTGTAATTGGAATCTTATGGGAAGTGTGGGGATTTATTTGTTGTAAGAACAGTTGAAGGAGTTGGACTGCTCTTCCAGTAAAGGGTATTCATGCCATGTCATTGAAGTCATAGAGGCTGTTTAGCCATAACAGCTGGAAGGCCTGTCCTCCCCAAACTTTGGGATGGTAAGATATGTTGGAGGTGGCCCAAACAAATGGAGGAACAGGGGTAGCAGAATAGCCCTCAGGTGAAAGTGATAGGCAGAGCCAGCAGTCCTGGGTAAGGGCAGGATTTGTAGAATTGAGAACTTGATGAGCAGCCATAAGAGTATAGAGTAAGTATTGTGAGTTGAAATCCTTAGGGAGATTGGAGACTAAGAAACAGTGACAGGAAAGGGGTAGTATGGTGAAAATTATTAGTGGATACAGGACAAGGTGGTTAAATCCAGGACAGAGGAGAAATAACAGTGCCAAAAGTAGACATCTTTCAGGAATTTTCCAGTCCCTGGGGGCTACTGTTCAGAGTCCAACAGCAAATAGGATAGTGAAGATTCTGAGCAGGCCCTGGAGATAGGGTGGCAGGCAAAAGGGCATGTCTAGGGATCTAGAAAATGGAAGAAGATGAAATTTAGAGCATTAAAGAAAGAGGATGCAGCAGACGAGGAGACATGTATAGAGAATTGTTCCTTGTTGTTGTTGTTGTTGTTGTTGTTGTTAGAGGCCATCGAGTCGGTATCCAACTCATAGTGACCCTATGTACAACATAGGGTAGGTGAAACACTATTGTCAGTGCTTCTCTGCTGTGCATACGGTTTTCAATGGCAGATTCATTTTTGGGAGTGGGTAGCTGGATCTGTCTCCCAAGCCTACAGCACCTGGTGTTCCCAGGGGGTCTCCCATGCTAGTACTAACCAGGCCTGACCCTGCTTAGCTTCCAAGATTTGAGGGGATCAGATGCCACAGGGCTATAGCTGCAGGCTGGGAATGGTTCCTAGGGGACATGAAATGTTGAAGTGTTCCCTGAAAGAAACAGTCACCAACCCAGGTTAAAATAGAATCTATCAGGTCAGGAACAGAAGGGAACCATGGGAAATCTTCCTGGAGGCTTTGGGCAAAGAGTAAGAAATGAGGGGAAGAATTGCAAAATGGCATTAGGTCATATTTTCCTCCTCCTCTGGGACATGGGTGAATTTGAGTTTTGTCAGTCCTGTCAGGAGGGAGGAGTATTGAGGAGGTTGGTTGAGTTGTTTGTGAACCTCTGGAGAAATTGGAGAGGAAGCCTTTTAATTGAGAGGTAGTACCATGGGTTTCTCCCCCTGAATTTAACTGCAGTAGGAGTTGTTAAGACCACTGTGAGTGGGCCTTCCCATTTTGGCTGCAAAGGTTTGGGATGTAGGATTTTAAGGTATATTTGGCTGCCTGGGGAGATAGGTGACTGATGGACATCTAAGAATGGTGCCGTAGTTAGGCGATGATTGGCCAAAGAATGGAGGAGATGGCGGGTGTGATTTAAGGTTGGGATGTAGTCTCTAATGAGGTGAGAGGAGGTGGGTAAGTTCTGAAGGATAAAAGGATGATGCCCTTACATTAGTTCAAATGGGCTGAGATTTAGAAGCTTGCGGAGCTGCCCCAAGGCACATGAGGGCTGAAGGGAGGAGTGTGGCCCATGGAGTTTGTAGTTCTAGAGAGAGTTTTGATAGGTGAGACTTGATGAGAGCATTTGCTGGTTCTACTTTTCCTGATGATTGAGGGCAATAAGGAATATGGAACCTCCGTTTAATATTTAAAGCCTCTGCCACTTGTTAGGTAATTTATGAGATAAATGCAGGTCCATTGTCAGACTGAAGGAATGGGGCAGGCCAAAGCAGGGAATTATATTGGTGAGGAAAGCTTGGGATAATGTAGCTGCTCCCTCAGTGGTGCTGGGAAAAACTTCTATCCAGCCTGAGAAGGTGTCTATGAGTGTTAAAAGGTACTTAGTTTTTTAAATCAGGGGCATGTGGATAAAGTCTATTTGCCAGTCTTCTCCAGGAAGCTGTCCTCTAGCTTGATGAGTGGGGGAAAATGATGGCCTGAGACCCCCTTGGGGAGAAGTTGTGGAGCAAATCTGGCTGGAGTGGGTTACCTGTTGTATTTGACTAGTGAGAGGTGGATGATATAGAAATGAGCGGATTAGGTGGAGGAGAGGTTATGCTCCTATGTGTAAGGAATTATGTATATTGTTGAGAACTGATGTAACCTATGAGTCAGGAATGATATGGCATCCATTTCGAACTAGCCATGACCCTGATTGGATTGTTCCTTTTTCTTTATATTTGATAACCTCTTGAGGGGTATACTGTGGATTGATGGGAGATATGGCTATCATTTGTGTATGGATGGATTGTTGATCAGCCTGACAGGTGGCCTGGTCTGCTTTGTGGTTTCCTTGGGTTATGGTGTTGGTTGTGGGTTGGTGTCCCTTGCAATGGATAACACCCACCATAGTTGGGAGTGTGGCATCCTGGAGGAGGTCTTTAATGAGGGGTCCATTTATGATGGGTGTTCCCTTGTTGTTGTTAGGTGCCGTCCAGTTGGTATCCAACTCATAGCGACCCTCACAGGGTTTTCAATGGCTGACTGTTTTGGGATTGCCTTGGGAGTGGATTGCCAGGTCCTTCTCCCATGGGTGTTCCCTTAGTGGACATAAATCCATATGGTTGCCACGTTGTTGAATGTGAATGTAAGATATAGTAAGCATATTTTGAATCTGTATATATGTTCGCCCTTTTATTCTGTGCTAGGGTGAGGGCTCTCATCAGGGAAATAAGTTCTGCCTTTTGTGAAGTGGCACCAGGGTGGAGCGGATGGACTTCAATAGTCTCAGTAACCGAAATTATTCCATATCCTGCATGGCACCATCCTGGGATGGAGAAGGGGGAAGACCTACCATCAATGAACCAGATAAAGTCTTCATCTGCAGTGGGGTCTGAGAAAACATTAGATGATGATAGGAGTAGATTGTCCAGAATCTCTGTACATGAATAAGTCAGGGAAGCAGGGGAGCCTTGAGGGAGTAAATTGGCTGGGTTTAAAGGAGGGCAGGACTGGAAGGTGAATGAAGGGTTTTCCAGGAAAGTGACATGGAAGGACTGAAGGTGGGAAGGTGATAAATTTGAAAGGCTGTGGTGTATGAGAAGGTCTTGGAGATCATAGGGTGACTTTATGAGTGTGGGTTGTCTAAAAGTTAATTTGTTGCTCTCTAGGGCCAAGGAGGTGGCTGCTGCCAGTGGTTGGAGGAAGAGGGGGCAACCCCTTGTGGAGAGATCTAGCTGTTTTGAGAGGTATGCCACTTTGGTCAGACAAAGCATCCCTCAGTGGTTTGTCCCAAAACCCTTAGAGCTAATCCTGACCACTCTATAACATAAAGGATGAATGATTTTTGTAGGTCTGGAAGAGATAGAACAGGGGCCAACAATATGGCTGATTGGAGTTGAAGGAAGGGACTCTTAATAGGGAGCGTGGGGTCTAATGGTTCTATGGGATCCCCACTCGCTACCTCATAGAGAGGTTTTGCCAGAAGACTGAAATTTAGAGGCCATAGGTGAAGGTACCCTGACAGGCCCAGAAGGGAGAGAATTTCTGTTTTTGAGATAGGTGTAGGGAGATTGTAGATGAGTTGTTTACTTTCTATGGTTATCTCCCATTTGTGAGATAAAATTTTAAACCCTAGATAGATAACAGAGGGTAAGGAGAGCAGAGCTTTGTTGTATGAGATGCAGTATCTATGTTAGGCTAAAAAATTTAAGAGGGAAGAAATATGTATCTGGGAAAGCAGTAAGGTAGGGCTGCAAAGAAGAAGATCATCTACATATTGAAGTAAAGAGGAAGGCTGGAGATTTAGATTAGCTAGGTCAGAGGCCAATGCCTGACCAAATAGGTGAGGGCTATCTCTAAAGCCCTATAGAAGGACTGTCCAGGTGTAATGTTGGGAATGATAATGACTGGTGTTGGGGTCTGTCCAGGTAAATAGGAAAAGATCTTGAGAAGTGGGATGAAGAGGTATGGTGAAGATGACATCTTTGAGATCAAGAACAGTAAAGAAGGAGGAAGGGGAAGGGGTATGAGACAGTGAGGTATAAGGATTGGGGACTATAGGGTATATAGGGACATCCACAGCATTGATGGCTTGGAGGTCCTAACCCAGTTGGTAGGACCCATTTGGTTTGAGGACAGGCAGAATGGGACTGTTTTAGGGAGAGTGGGTAGGGCAAATAAGACCTTTAGTAAGGAGACTGGATATGAGAGATTTTGGTCCCCAGAGACGTTTTAGGGCAATAGGGTATTGTGCGACCTTGGGAAAGTGGGAGGGATCTTTTAGGGTGATTTCAATGAGGATATGATGGGAGGCAATGGAAAGAGAGGAGGTATCCCAGACTAAGGGACAGACCCCAGGAAGATGTGGGCTAAGGGAAGAAGGAGAGGGATCAGAAGCAGTCTGAAGCAGCAGCATACTGGTGGGGTTGATGGAGATGGGATGGAAATATATGGAGGCCTTGAATTTTGACAAGATGTCTCTCCCTAAAATAGGAGTAGGACAGGCCAGTGTGATCAAGAAGCTATGTGAGAATGTAGTTTCTAGGAAGGAACATGTTAATGGAAGGGTGGTTTTCAGTTGGGTAGGAATTTCATTGACTCCTACAATAGTAACCTGTGATGGGATTGTGGGTCCTCTATATGTTGGTAAACCTGAAAATATGGCCCCAGTGTTAAGTAGACATGAAATAGGCTTACCTGAGATGCTGATAGTTACCCTGGGTTCCTTGCTGGTGATGTCTGTGGGGTCTGATGGTGATCCCAGGCACTGTCAATCCTCCTCAGTAACCAGTCCTAAGAGTTGTGGCAGGGTGGGCTCTTACTGTGGTGCTTGGGGATAATGGGGGATTGGCCTCCTACCATTCTGGTGAAGAGGACAATTGACCCCCAGTGTCACAGCTGTTTACACTTTGGGCAGGGGCCAGGAGAAGGCCTTGGGTTAGATCATTCTTGTGTCCAATGTCCTGGGTGTCTGCATTTGAAACATTTGCCTGGTGGACCCCCATGGTTTCCCTTGTAGGGCAGCTTCCAGCATCTGGTAATTAGACAGCCTTTGTTGGGCCTTCTGTTTGTCCTTGTTTTCTTGATCCTGTTTTGCCTGGTCTTCTCCATTATTAAGTACCTTGAAGGCCATGGTTAATAGGTCTGATTAGCCTATGTGCCCTCCTCTATTTTCTTTAGTTTTTACCTGATGTCAGGAGCTGACTAGGATATAAAATGGGTGTTGATAACAATCATACAAGTTTGAGATGTAGAGTCTATTTTGGTAAATTTTGTAGTGCCTCAGGTAAGAAAGGAATTGGGCCAGATTCTCCTCTTGGTGTTGGGTGATATCCCTAATTTTGTCATAATTGACTATTTTCTGGGAAACATTTTTCAGGCCCTCAATGAGGGAAAACTATCATGTGGTCTCTAAGAGCATGATCGGGATCCCCTTCCTGATATGTCCAGTCTGAGTGGACATTTGTGACTGCCTGGGTGCCTGCCAATTTAGTGAGGTCTGTTGCATGCAAGTTGTCTGCTGATGCCTATGCTGCCTTCCAAACCCTCTGCCTCACCTCTGAGGAGAGGGTAGTGAAGAGAATGGTGTAAATATCTCTCCAAGTCAGGTCACAGGATTGGGCCACATAATGAAATTCCTTTATGTAAAGGTCTGCTTCAGAAGAGAAGGGGCCAAAATGTCTTTCAATTTGGGACAGATCAATGAAGGAGAAAGGAATGTGAACATGGATGATACCCTCAAGTCCTGCCACCTCCTGAAGGGGCAGTTGTAGTGAGCGCCAGGGGCAGGAGTGGTGGTAAGGTTGGGTATCTCGACCAGGTATGAGGAGGAGAAGTAGGTGGGCTGGGAGCAATGGGAATGGAAACTTCGGGAGATGAGAGGGAAGGGGAAGTAGGCAGGGAAAGCATAGAGGCAAGGGACAGGGAATGTGTAGTGGTGGGACCCAGAGAAAGAGAATGACTGTGATTATAAGGAGGAGGCATAATCTGGGATAATCACCCTCGTTAATTATATCTGCAAAGACTTTTTTTAGTTTCCTTATATGGTAACATTTGCAGGTTCAAGGGATTAGAACCTGATACTTCTGGGACAATTATTTAACTATAGGGAGGCACTGAAATATTCTGGCCAGTGTGGAGGTGGAAGAGAAGGGACAGAAGAAAAGAGGAAGTTATGGCTCTCAGCCAAATTCTACAAATATATGGCAGCATAGCAGAAGTTCAGTTATCCCTCAAAATGGTGAATCTCTTGGAACTTGGTTATGAATGTTATTAACAAACATCAATGACATCCCATAAAGAATAAAGTATCTAAGACATATCAGCTGATCACTCAGGGTCCAATTTTGGGACATAATTGAGTACGATGACAACCCTTCACCAGGCAGTGTATCCATTTGTAACTTAATAAACCTTATTAATTCAAGGAATCATAAAAATCAGACATCAGCTAAGCAAAAGTTTACTTTGGACCTATCTAGAAAAAGAGTTTGCTCAGTATATTAATAAATAGGATTAAAAGAAAATAAACTGTTTTCAACAACTTCAACTGCCCCATTTTGCATGCAAATAATATATTAATTTCAGACAGTTTTTATCTTCATATTAAAGAAGGATATCAGAGTTTTTTACTTGGCAACACTTCTTTGATCATTCATTTCATTTCCTACATAGGATGCTCTAAGTGTATCAAATTCACAGAGTCCACAGCTTTCTACTCTCCCTGGGGTTCACTGACCCTCAAGAAAAACAATTAAGTCAAATGCAATGTTGTTATATTTATTTAAAAATATAAAGCAACCAAATAGTCTTTTATAATTAAGAATAGAAACATACCACTTTAGATAAAAAATATCCTAAATACAACAACTACACTCAATATCAAGGCTAGTTTAAAGTAAGAGACTAAATACAGAATGAGGAATTGATCCAGATGAAGAAAGAATGAAGGCAATAAACATAGAAGTCATAAGAAGTCTTAAGAGGAATAGATGGAAAATTCAAGACAAACACAGAAACTATCAGGAAGATGTCCGCATCAGAGCCCTCACAGACATACTGAAAGTGGTCACACAGATCCCTCTTTTCTGCTACCATGTCTGGATGGTCCTTGATCTTAGTCAAAGCCAATCCTTCCCCTTAACCATCCTCTCTAAACCAATTCCCTTTCTTTCCTGGCACAAAAGCAATAGCTATTTTTTCAATTGATGCAAGAACTTGGACAAGAAGTCTCAACAATATGCTGGTAGACTAATTAAACAGCTGCATAATTTTTAAAAAGATAACTAATTTATTTCTTAATAAATATTTCATAAATATTCAATCATTTATTTTAGTACCCATTCCCACCCTCAGAAATGTCATAATCTGCATAATAAACTGTAAGGTGACCCTGAAATGAGTTCCTCTGAGCTCAGTTGTTTCTTCAAATGTCATTATTTAAAGCAAAGGCTCTCAGGCTTTGACAGCCACACAAATCATCTGAGGACCTTATTAAATTGAAGACTGGCTCAGTAGGGTTGTGGCTGAGAGTCTGCAGTTGTCTGAAGCTCTGTTGTTGTTGTTGTTGTTGTTGTTGTTGTTATTAGGTGCCCTGGAGTCAGGTCTGACTCATAGCCACTCTGTGTACAACAAAATGAAACATTCTCCAACACTGCCATGTCCAGCATTATGTCAGTGCTTCTCTGCTATTCATAAGGTATTCAATGGCTTGTTGTTTCAGGAGTGGGCTGCCAGGTCCTTCTCTTAAGCCTACAGCATCCGATGTTTCCAGATTGTCTCCTATCCAAGTACTAAGAAGGCTTGACTCTGCTTAGCTTCTGAGATCTCAGGGGATCTGACACCAGGGTGGTACAGCTATAGACACGAAACTCTTAGTCAATGCCAGTGTTGAATAGGTGAAGACCACACTTTGAAGGGTGAGGTTTTAGACTACATAGCTGTCAGTTGCACAAGCTTTCAACACAGTAGTTCTATGTCCTCACCCTACAGTGTTGTTCTTGCTTCTATCGTTGGGCCAAGAATACTTCATTTCACAGCCCATCTCTACCAAACATAATAGACTTCAAAGTTTCATTCAGGTCTGTAGCTCTTCATTCCTACACTGATTTCGGGCGCAGGCTTTGTCCAGCATACATATATGGTAACTTTATATCAATTTGAAAATTAGAATCACTGTATTTGATAAGTGAAAATGGGAGGGTATCTCTCTCATTTTCTTCTCATTCTTCAGTAATTTGGAGAATAAAGCAGAACTTTAGTATACATTATTTCTCATACTATATTCACGTCTCACTTTTATGGAACAACAGCCTCACTGTAGACTTTCCCATTTTCAATTTAGTATTAATTTTGATGAGTTTTTTTTTTTTTAACCCAAGGAAAGCACTTGTGGAGTCTATTACAAGAATGGTGGACTCACACTGTGATCAGAGACAGATGCTTAAGGGAATAGTGGAGTCACTCTGATTTATGACCATTCCTGGCAGGGGGTTGGGTGGCAGTGGAGAGACAGAATGAGAGCTAAGAGGAACAGAATAAATATATAAAGAGTATTGCAATCTCTTGGCCATCTGTGCTAACTGTATGCCACAAATCTCAAACAGAAGCAGAGAGCATAAAAGCAAATATTATTAACTGGTTTTAATTTTGTGCTCTGTGAAATAATTTATGTTTCACTCCTACATTCATCTCTCCACTCATGATTATACTGAATTTTTGAGTTCTAACTCTGCAACCTAATTGTACTCCTGAGGAATCTGTGCATGAACCAGGAGGCAATTGTTAGAATAGCACAAAGAAACAGTGCCTGGTTTAAAGTCAAGAAAGGTGTGTATCAGAGGTGTATACTTTCACCATATATCTTCAATTTATATGCTGAGCAAATAATCCAAAAAGATGGACTTTATGAGGAAGAATGCAGCAGCAGGATTGGAGGAAGACTCATTAACAACCTGCTTAATGCAGATGACACAAGTCTGCTTGTTGAAAGTGAACAATACTTAAAACATTTACTGATAAAAATCAAAGAACATAGCCTTCAGTATGGATTGCAACTCATCATCAAGAAAACAAAAATCCTGCTGGGCGTGGTAGCTCAGGCCTATAATCCCAGCGGCTTGGGAGGTGGAGGCAGGAGGATCACAAATTCGAGAACAGAGGCAGTCTGCATAACTTAGTGAGACCCTGTCTCAAAAAGCAAAAACATAGGCTGAGGGTGCAGCTCAGTGGCCCAGCACTTGGAGAGCATGCAAGCATGAGGCCCTGGATTCAACCCATAGTACTGAAAAAAAAAAAATCCTTACAACTGGGTCAGTATGCAACTTCATGATAAATGGAGAAAACTTTGAGGTTGTCCATGATTTTGCTTTGGGCTGGGATTTAGGTCAGTTAGTAGAGCGCTGCGCTGCAGTCTCTGAGGTCCCGAGTTCAATTCCAGCACCACAAAAATGGGAGAGGGGCCTGGCAATCCACTCCCAAGGTAATCCCGAAAAAGTCAGCTATGAGGGTCGCTATGAGTTGGATATCAACTCGACGGCACCTAACAACAACAACATGATTTTGCTTTAGTTGGCTCTACAATCAACACCTGTGGAAGCAGCAGTCAAGAAATCAAAAGATGCATTGCTTTGGGAAAAACTGTGGCAAAAGATCTCTTTAGAATATTGAAAAGTAAAGATATCACATGGAAGACAAAGGTGTGCCTGATTCATGCCATGGTATTTTCAGTTGCATCATATGGTTGTGAAAGCTGGACATTGAACAAGGGAGACAGGAAGAGAATTGATACTTTTGAATTATGGTACTGAAGATGAATGTTGAATATACATACCATGGACTGCCAAAAGAACCAACAGATTTGGCCTAGGAGTGCAACCAGAGTGCTCCTTGGAAGCAAGGATGGCTAGACTGCATCTTACGTATTTTGGACATGTCATCAGGAGAGACCAATCCCTAGAGAAAGACATCATGTTTGGGAGAGTGGCAGGTCAAGGAAAGAAAGGAAAACCCTCCACCAGATGGATTAACACAGTGTCTGTAACAATGGGCTTAAACATAAATAAGATCGTGTGCCTGGCACAGAATCGGGGACTGTTTTGTTCCACTGTACGTAGGGTCGTTATGAGTCAGAGTCAGTGGAACCTAATACCACCAACAACAATAACTACTCTGCAACTGATTATGATGGACACTGGGGACCAAATATTAGGAGACAGTCCCTATCCTCAGTTGGTTTAGGGTAGAGAAGTGTGGAATGAAAAACCCCCAGGTAAATAAAATGTATTATGATACATGCTACACTGTTACACACAGTACTGGAAACATTTTTAAATGCACCTGACCCAGTTATGGGGATCCTAGGAAAATCTCCGTGAGGAAACAGCGTAATTTGAAGTGTAATAATTGACTAAAAGTCATTCAGGTAAAGAAAAGTAGAGGGCATAGAAGGGCATAGAAGTAAAGGGCATAGAAAATCAGCCGGGCACAGTGGCGCACGCCTGTAATCCCAGCGGCTAGGGAGGCGGAGGCAGGAGGATCGAAAGTTCGAGACCAGAGGCAGTCTGTGTAACCTAGCGAGACCCTGTCTCAGAAAATAAAAAAACCTAAAAAATGGGCCAGGGGTGCAGCTCAGTGGTCCAGGCCTGGGTTTAGCACCCAGTACCGCAAAATAAATAAATAAATAAAATAAAATAAAATAAAATAAAATAAAGAAAGAAAAAAAAAAAGAAAATCAAGAAGTTAAAAGGCGGGAAGTAGAAAAGGGGTTATTTCTAGAATATTCTAAGTTAAATTAGTATATGCAAAACCCAGATATTGAGAACATGATTCATTATGGTAATTGAATCTTTCCCTAATTTGTCCTTTTCTTGAGCTCCTCACTTTAGTACGTTCAGATTGCCTACCAGCTTGCCCAGACCATGAAGTAGGAGTAATCCTGGGCTTCTTCCTCTCTGTCACTCTACTGTCTCCCCCTTAAAAAAAAATCTCCTAATCCTATCAATTCTTCCTTCTAGATTTGTCTAAAATGGATTTTCATATCTCCACTCATGAGATCACTGAAATTTTGCAAGGATCAAGATTATAGCACCATCATGTACTATTGTCATTAGATGCTGTCAAGTTGAGCCTGACTCATAGTGAATGTATACTTATTCATAGGGCTTTTGATGGCTGATTGTTTCTGGATTGTTTTGAGAGTGGGCCACCCAGTCCTTCTCCGTTTTTGCAGTGCTGGAGATCAAATCCAGGGCCTCAGAGAGTACAGAGTGGCACTCTACCAACTGAGCTAAACCCCGGCCCTGTATAATCATGTCTGACCTAGATTATTACAAGAACTCCTTAACTGATATTAATTTCAGTGTTAAGCCTATTCCAAGTTGAAAACTTTTATAATTGCTATGGTGATCTTTCCAATGACAAAATCAGATGGCTGTCACTTTCTTCTTAAATTGTTCGATGTCTCCCCATTACCCTCATGCTCAAGTCCAGATTCTTTAGTGTGGTAAGCAAAAGACCTTAGATGATTGGGCTCCTGCTTTCATCTCCACCTTGCTGATCCAATTCTTGATTTATGTTGTATATATTATCATTTAGATATGATCACTATGTCAGATATTTAAAATAAAATGGTGAATAAAATAAGGAGATTTGCTTATATGCTGTCAAAGGAAATAAATTACCTGAAAACAATTTTTACCCATCCATGCTTGTAGTGAGTTCACAATTATGGTTTGTCAGATGTCCATATTGAATGGACAGAACCACTGGCCACTCACAGGGGACAAGTCCCACCATGTCTGTGTGCTTGACACTCCAGTAATTCTTTCTTCAATTATCATAAATTTTAAAATAGAGGATTCAAGATCTTTAAAAAAATTACTTTGCTTTTAAATGCTTATGGTGTTAGCCTAAGATAGAGTTACTAGTACATTTGCTTTCTCTCAGCCACAACTTCTTTATAGAAACATACCCTCCCATGCTTACTTTCTCTCATCCCTGCCTGTGTCCCTACCAATCTGTCACTTGCTAAATCTTAGTTGCCTTTTGGATTTTAGTTTAAAGTTACCTTTCATGTTATGCTGTCTAAGGCCTCTTCACATATGTGTTTGAAGTCCCTTTCATGAATGTCAGAAGAATTTTATGGTCTCTATATGCAGAAATAGGAGAAGGATGTAGCAATCCACTCCTGCAGCAATCCTGAAACAATCAGTCACTGAAAACCCTATGAGGGCTGATAAGAGTTGGATGTGACTTGACGGCACCTTACAACAACAACAACAACAACAACAACATACATACATACATACATACATATTGTATACTCATAAAAATCTCTGAATTAATGCCTGGTAATTTTTGTATCCCTGAAACTTACCACAATATATAATACAATCATAAGTAGTACATACTTATTGAATGAAATGATTGATATTTTTCAATATGGATAGATACAGGGCATGAAATGAGAAAATGTAAAAGAATTTGTCATTCTGGAAATAATCTACAGCAGTAGTTCTCAATGTGTGGTCATTGCACCAGTGGCATCAGCATAACTTGGGAATATTTTAGAAATACATATTCTCAGGCCTGACTCCAAGCATTCTGAATTAGGAACTATGATGTGTGGAGCCCAGAAGTGTGGTTCAATGAGCCTTCCAGGTGATTCTGATCCACAGAAAATTTTGAGAATCACTGACCTAAATGTTAACAAAAGAAACATAGGTAAATCTGAAACAAATTCCAAAAATAGTTAATGTTGTTAGTTGCCATTGTGTCAGTGCCTGACTAATAGCAACCCTACATAGAACAGGCGATGCAGTATTGTTAGTGTTTTTCTGCTACTCATAGGGTTTTTCAATGGTTGATTGTTTTTTCAGGAGTGGGCTGTTGGGTCCCTCTTGTAAGCCTACAGCACCTGGTATTCCCAGTGGTCTTCCATCCAAGTACTAACCGGCAAATTGGACAACACAATGGTACAGCTACAGGCACAAAAAGTCAATAGTGACAACCTAATAATAACAGCTACTATTCTTTAAGTACTGTTTTGCCAGATGTCAAGAATTGAGCTTTTTGGAAGGTATGAGCCTAAAACAGTCTTCTAACTCACATAATCCAATTATTATATGATTTAAGTGTAAGCATAGAACTAACAGATGGGAAGAATATGATAAGTCAAAATAGAATGAAGCAGTAAATAGATTGATATAATTCAGTCAAGTAGTACAATTATCTGAGTTGGAATTACTGCCTCAACTAATGATTTGAAAATTAGGTAATGTGTAATTTGGAACCAACAGGCAGAAACTGTATGAGGTCACCCCTTTAGAAGGCTTTAACAAAGCATCAATATGGAAAAGCTGAGCTTGTTAATCAGGGTTGCATCCTGGCCCATACTCCTCTGACTGGTAACAGATTTCAGCAAATTGAGAAGTTTGCTCCAAATGGGATGACATTTGTGATTTACAGTTGACATGTCAAATGTGAAATTGTGGTTTAAATGCTATATTTGACTAAATTCCTGATTGTATGTTGAATTTGTCCCATATCTGTAAATAATGTCAAAACATTTAAAAGAACTTAATTTCACCATGTATTCCTTCCATCTTTCTCTCAGACACAACTTCTTTATAGAAACATACCCTCCTATGCTTACTTTCTCTCATCCCTGCCTGTGTCCCTAACAATCTGTCACTTGCTAAATCTTAGTTGTCTTTTGGATTTTAGTTTTGATATTTTGATTGCCTTTTGATATTTCCTGTGTCATTTAATGTTTTCCCTATAGAATCTTTCATAACTGCCACTCAAGGCTTGAATTTTTTCTTCAGTTCTTGAATTTTAAGAAAAACAGAGCAGGGTCTTCCCATTTGGTTTTCTATCTTCAGCTCTTTGCATATGTCATTATAACAGTGGATTGTGTCTTCTTGAGCTGCAAATTGAAATCTTCTGTTTAGTTCCTTAACTTCATAATATCTTCCTTTTACTTTAGCTACTCAGGGTTCAAGGGGGAGTTT
This sequence comes from Pedetes capensis, assembly GCA_007922755.1. Taxonomy (NCBI): domain Eukaryota; kingdom Metazoa; phylum Chordata; class Mammalia; order Rodentia; family Pedetidae; genus Pedetes; species Pedetes capensis. Next base: position 50,773 of record VMDO01006266.1, on the reverse strand, counting down.
CAGAGTCTCTTTTGACAAGTAATTTCAACTTTTCTTTTCTTCCTGTCTTTTTAATAACCTTTTGCTTTCCTCATCAATGATGGATGACCAACCATTTCAAGAGGTAAAACATGACCAAAAATAATGGTACTAAAGGAAAAAGTGGAAGCTGCCTTGTAGGCCTTGGTGAAGCACAGGGTTCCAGGAATAGATGAAATATCAATTGAGATCTCTCCACAATGAGACACTAGAGGTGCTCACCTGTTTATGCTAAGAGATTTGGAAAACAGATACCTGGCCACCCGGCTGGAAAGAACCATATTTGTGCCTATTCCCAAGCAAAGGGATCCAACCAAATATGGAAGTTATTGGACAATATCATTAATATCACATGAAAATAAAATTTTTCTAAAGATAATTAAAAAGTAATTGCAGCCATCTATTGACAGGGAACTGCCCTAAAATCAAGCTGTATTCAGAAAAAGGTGTGGAACCAGGGACATACTGCTGGTGTCAGATGAATATTAGCCCAAAGCAGAGAATAACAGAGTGATGTCTGTCTATGTTTTATTGACTATGCAAAGGCACTTGACTGTATGGATCACAACGAATTATGGATAACAACATTGCAAAAAATGGAAATACCAGCTGGACATGGTGGCGCATGCCTATAATCCCAGCAATTTAGGAGACAGGCAGGAGGATCACAAGTTTGAGAACAGAGGCAGTCTGCGTAATTTAGTGAAACACTGTCTCAAAAAGTAAAAACTGGGCTGAGGGTGCAGCTCAGTGGTACAGCACTTGCAAAGCATGCAAGCATGAGGCCCTGGGTTAAACCCCTGGTACCATTTAAAAAATAAAAAAGAATGGGAATGTCAAAACCCTTAATTGTACTCATGAAGAATCTGTTTATGGACCAGGAGGCAATTGTTTTAATAGAACAAGGAAACACTGATTGATTTAAAGTCAGGAAAAGTTTGTGTCGGGGCTTTACCCTTTTACCATACCTCTTCAAGCTCTATGCTGTGCAATCTGAGAAGCTGGATTTTATGAAGAAGAATGCAGCATCAGGATTGGAAAAAAGACTCATTAACAACTTGTGTTACAAAGAAGACACAACTCTGCTTGCTGAAAGTGAAGAGGATTTGAAACATTTACTGATGAAGATCAAACAACACAACCTTCATTATGGATTGCACTTCCACATCAAGAAAACAAAAATCCTTACAATGGGGTCAATAAGCAGCTTCATATGTCATATTGAATATGAAGGTGTGCATGACTCATGTCATGATATTTTCAGTGGCATCCTATGCTTATGAAGGCTGGGCAGCAAATAAGAGGGACAGAAGAAGAACTAATGCCTTTGATGAATGCTGGAGACAAATATTGTATATAACATGGTCTGTAACAATGGGAACAAGAATCGCTAAACTGTGTCTTATGTATTTTGGACCAGTTTTTAGGAGGGACCAATCTCTGGAGAGGGATATCATGCTTGGAAGAGTAGTGAATAAGTGAAAAAACTGAAGACCCTCAATGACATGGGTTGACATAGTGGTCACGGCTATGGAATTAAACATAAAAGTGATCATATGTGTGGCACCATGTAGTGTGTAATGTTTAGTTCTGTTGTACATGGGGTTGTTAGGAGTTGGACCTGAATTGATGGCACCTAACAACAAAACAACAAAGTTCCCCATATTTTATACCTTCAATTTGTCTGGTTTACCAAACTTTTATACATTTTTAGAAATATTTGTCAATAAGAAACCAAAAACCTATCAAGAAAACCTATATTTATATGTATTACATTTCTTGATGAAATATAAAAGTTTCTGAAGGCTTATCTAAGTGGTAAAGGAGACTGACATTTAAATGTCCCTTAAAAATGAAGAGTAAACTTGACAGATTTATAAACAGAATAATAAGACTCATAAAATTAAGCATAAAACTTATGGAAAATTAAGCTTTTTATGCATAACTTGAAACCGAAGTAACTTCATAAAAATCTTCGTTGTATTATAAAAATGGCTTTGAGGATATTTAAAAAGAAAGAAACTTGAATTTGGCACAAAGAACTTCACATGCATTGACTCATTTAATCCTTCTAGCAACCTGTGAGCTGAGCAATGTTTTTATTCCCCTTTGTTGTTGTTGTTAGGTGCCATCAAGTCGGTATCTGACTCATAGCAACCCTCTGTACAACAGGGGAAACACTATTGTCAGTGCTTCTCTGCTGTTCATAGGGTTTTCAATGGCAGATTTATTTTTGGGAGGGGGTTGCCAGGTCCTTCTCCCAAGCCTACAGCTTCTGGTGTTCCTAGGCGGTCTCCCATCCAGATACTAACCAGGCCCGACCCTGCTTAGCTTCCGAGATCTGACGGGATCGGATGCCACAGGGCTATGCCTGCAGGCACTTATTCCCCTTTAGTAGGTTGGATAACATACTCAGGTTGTTAGGTTAAGTAACAATATGTTAAAAAATGTATAGCTTCTTCAAGGCAGATCTAAGAATTAGGATGGGATTTTAACTTCTAACTACTGCATTTTACTGCCTCTAGCTATAGACCTTCCCCATGTGTCTGTCAGCTTGTCATGCTGTGGGGGCTTGTATTTTGCTGTGATTTTGAAAGCTATGCCACTGGGATTTCGGATACCAGCAGGGCCACCCATAGTGGACAGGTTTCAGCTGATCCTCCAGACTAACACAGACTAGACAGAAGGACCCTGCAGCCCACTCCTGAAATAATTAGCTATTGAAAACCCTATGAATAGCAGGGAAGCACTGTCTAATACAGTGCCAGTAAAGGAGCTCTCCAAGCTGAAAGGCATTCAAGAAAGGACCAGGGAAGAGTTTCCTCCTCAAAGTAGAGTTGACCTTAATATTGGGAATGGAGAAAAGTCCCCAGGACCTCCTTTTGCTGATATGGCATGACTCAAAATGAGAAGAAACATAGTGGCTACAACAATGGCTCAAACATATAAAGATCATGTGCATGACACAGTTTTGGGTAGTGTTTCCTTCTATTGTACCTAAGGTCAGCATGATTCAGATCTGACTCCATGGCACCTAACAACAAAAGCTATAAGTGTATCTGGAGACTGAGAGGCAGCCCATGAGGCCTGAGTGGTGTACTCCATTGATTGGCCCAGAGAAAGTACAAGTGGGACACCCAAAATAATACTGGACACACAACAGTTTTTCACGCCCTTTCTTCCCACTGGCTCCCCTACCCACTCATTCTCCTTCTCTGGTTGCTCTCAGGTGGGTATTTAAAGAAAGGACATTTAGGGAGAGGTGATGGGAGGATTCCCAAATGGACATTTCTGCTGGGGAGATGGAGAGTGGGACTCGGCTGGATTATATTTTGACTCTAACCCATTCCCTAAACTTAAGCCTCTTCTTTCTGACATTACCAGCCCATCTGTCTCTTCCATGACCAGTTACTTAATGCCACCAGTCTCTTATTTGATGCTTATTTTTCATTTTGCTCTTTTATTTGGTCTTAAATTTATTCAACAAATACAGCTTGAGTACATAGTCACTTCAGGGTCTTAGGTAGGGACATAGATTCCAAGGGTTAAGTTGGTACATAAAGAATAATTTCAATTGCAATGTGTATAGAAGACCTCTCTCCTAAAGGGAAGTTTGAGTAAATTTTCTAATGGGCAAAGAATGTAGGTAAGAGTTTCCCAGGAAAGCACCTATAAATAGGCCTGCAACCAGAGAAAACCTGACACATTAAAGAAATTAAAAGAGGTAAGAAAGCATGTTGGTTTCAGAGAAAGAAAAAGGAACCAATCCAAATGAGCCTGGGGAATAGTTTCAAGCTCAGTGTCCATGTTATTACACAATCAGTGTTGTTCAGAGGCTCGCAGGACTCAGATGAGTTGACCAGACCAAGGTCATGTCAGGAGATTCAAGCCACTGAACAAGGATCAAAGTGTTTTCAGACAGTAAAGCATATGTAGTAACTGTGAAGGTTTCAGTTCATCAAGTACTTATGGAACTTATTGAATATCTATGCTCATCATTTACAGTGTTAGATATTGGGACACAAAGGTAAATAAGTAGTCCAGGCTTTTCAAGGTCTCTAGTTACATACCCGGTGCTGGGGTTTAGCTCAGTAGGTAAAGTGCCACTCTGTGCACTCTGAAGCCCTGGTTCAATCCCCAGCACTGCAAAATTGGGAGAAGGACCTGGCAGCCCATTCCCCAAATAATCCTGAAACAATCAGCCATTGAAAACTGTATGAATAGCAAAGAAGCACTGACATAGTGCTGGGCAGGACCAAATGGGGAGAGTTGGGGAGAGTTTTGCTCTGCTGTACATAGGGTCACTAGGAGTCAGGCCCAACTCTATGGCACCTAACAACAAGAAGTCACATACACATACATATACACTCATATTTATACCCCAAAATATGACAAATGTATGTATACATGTATATATAAAACACATATTCCATATCTATAACAATTCTATATAGAATGTATATTTAGTATAGACTATTTATAACACATATGAACACACATAAATAAATATTTATTTATTTATTATTGGAAATTTTTAATGTACACCTTAATGTGATTCATTCTGACATGCTTCTCATTGTGACATTTCCACATATGCATTTTGTTGTACATTATTCATATAGGTTCCCCCTTACCTTCTTGTATGCTTCCTTCCCCCTTCTCCTCCCCCCATCAAAGACTTCTCTACCATTTACTTGTCTTTTTATGGTAATATTTTTCTATATATCTTTGGGTTCCAATTCTGTTTAAGATAGAAACTTTTTCTCTAGTGAACTTTCTTTTAACCTTGTCAGAACTATTATACGCATTTTCTAGACCATCCATGATAATACCATTCTTAGCTTTTTTTTCTTTTATTATGATCTGACCTTTATATAGGATTTTTTCCTACTTATAATTTTGATTCAGCTCCCACATATGAGAACATGTGGTGTTTCTCTTTCTGAGCTTATGTTCGTTCACTTAAAATAATTTTCTCCAATTTTATCCATTTTGCTGCAAATGACCTTATTTCATTTTTTTTATTGCTGAGTAGTATTCCATTGTGTATATGTACCATAGTTTTTTTATCCATTCTTCTGCTGAAGGGCACTTTGGTTGATTCCATACCCTTGCTATTGTGAAAAGTGCTGCATTGAACATGGAGATGCAGATGTCTCTGTGGTATGATGACACATCTTCCTTTGGGTAAATTCCCAATAGTGTTAATAGCTGGGTCATATGGTAGATCTATTTTTAGTTTTTAAAGATACTTCCATATTGATTTCCACCATGGTTGGACCAATTTACAGCTCCACCAACAATGTAAGAGTGTTCCCTTTTCTCCACAACCTCGTCAGCATTTGTTGTTATTTGTTTTATTGATCTTGGCCATTCTTACTGGAGTAAAGTGAAATCTCAGAGTTGTTTTAATTTGCATTTCCCTAATAGCTAGGGATATTGAGCATTTTTTTCACACACATAAATATTTATATACGCATACATGTGTATATACATATGTTATATAGTCAAAGATTGAGAACATGAATGAATCTAAACCTTTAAGAACTTTTACTTTAGTTTCATATTTATGTGTACATGCATTTAGTATGTATGACATATATGCTCCTTATACATATGTATATTGAGATATATGGGAGAAGGACCTGGCAGCACCCTCCTAAAACAATCCCCAAACAATCAGCCATGGAAAACCCTATGAAAAGTAGAGAAGCACCGAAATAGTGCCAGGCATGGCAGTGTTGGATAGTGTTTGGTTCTGTTGAACATAGAGTCGCTAAGTCAGGTCTGACTTGGCAGCACCTAACAACAGTAACAACAATATTAAAATATACATGTGCCTGATAAATATGTGTATATGTACACACCTCACACACGCTGTAATAGATCTGGTGATAGACTAGTAATTAATATAGAGCAAAGATAGGAGATAGCAGCCTACCTAATGGGGAAAAGAACATGCTTCTGAATGGTCAAGAAAAAAAAGGAAATAGTCTCTGTACATTCTATTATTATTATTATTATTATTTACAAATTGCCTCTGTACATTCAAGAAACATCTCCCAGAGCCTCAGGAGGCAATATGTTGAATTACTGGGTAAAACTTCTGTCCTTATACAGATCAGGAAGGTCAGGAGGATTGGTCAGAACACTGTAGTTCTAAATACCAAAGCATCTACCAGCTTGGCCAGCCTCTATAATAGAACATCTACCAGACACAACCAGCAGAGATGATGCTGGAAACAAGAGGGCTGGCAACACCTATATTGTCAGAAAGGCTTTATTTTGCACAAAGTTTGCTTGACTAAATTGAAAGAAAAAGTCTTGTTTGGGAACATTGCTCTCTTTTCAATTCCTCACTGAGGACGGTGAGTAATGATAGAGTTGCCACCACTTGAAAAGAAGGGCTTCCTTATCTCAGACCCCAAGACTCATGAGAGAATCACTGAAATCTATTTCTCTTAATGTTTTCCAAAGAGAATTACTGATCAAAGTTGTTTTCCTCCCACAGGTGTGTCCCTCCTAGCACAGGGATGAGGCATATCTCTGGGACACCCAGAGGACATTTATAGTCACTTCCCAAGTGGCTATTGTTCTCTGGATTAAAAATGAAAATTATCTCTCGACTGTCAATGTAACATCTTCCAGCAGCATGAAATTCTGTCAAACAGAAATTGAAGATGAATAAAATGAATATACGGGCTCAGGATTATTCCTATTGTGAACCAGCGGTATTCTGCACTGACGGTTCTACACCCTAATAGTAGATTTAGGGAAATAGAGACATACTGGTTTCTAAACACCCCTGCACACTTTGCCATGGGAAGTAGCAGTGATTGAATAGCCTGACAAATGCAGTTGAGCATATGCAATGAGCCAACTCTATAGCACTCTAGGGCAGGATTACAAATGATTTGTGTGCATTTTGGGGGGTAACAGTTATCAAAATTCCATTTGTAATTTATGTTTGCATAAAAATGCAGTTTTTAACCATTGCTAGGATCTGAGAAGCAAGTGAAACCTGTTTTCATTTTGTCAAACTCCAGGGAATTTCAGCATGTCAGTTCAGTAATAATGCTTGCCTACAGTATTGGATAGCTGGTTCCTAAGAATAAATAACTTTCCTTTATGAGAATCATATGTATAGACCATGTCTGTCACATGTATGTAAAATTGTTCATTATCCATCAGGTGTCATTCATAATAGACACACACCTAAACTCAGGTCAAAGGATGGAAATACAAATGAATAGAACAGTTTATAGCCTTTCGCTTTAGATATTCTGGCCACCCTAGAGAGATAGGGTTTTAACAGTATTAAAGAAGGAAATTGCCCAGAGGCCTGGCCAAACAACTGTGTCTGAAAGTTTTCTTGTGTAGATAGTAGCAAAGAGGTAGTTCAGAAATGAGAGGCAGGAAAGACATGGGAGATGAGAGAGAAAATAATGTGGAATGGTTAGATGTGTGAATATATGAACTAAATTAGGAGATATGAAATGAAATGAAAGGTTCAAATATTTAGAAAAATTCCAAAAAATTATAAAATAATTATAGGTGCAGTATCCCCAAGTTTTATATGAGGAATACTCTTATTTCTATGATTGATTGATTGATTGATTACAATACTAGGGTATTGAACCCAGGACCTCACATATGCTTTGCAAGTGCTTATCTAATGACTCTCACCCCAGCCCACTTTTTACTTTAAAAAAAATTTATTTTGAGACAAGGTCTCACTAAGTTATAAAGGCTGCCTCTGGCTTCGAACTTGCAATTTTCCCAGCCCAGCCTCCTGAGTTGCTGACAGACGTGTACTACTGTCCTGGGCCTCTAATTGTTTTTGTGTTGTTGCTCCCCTGCATTTTTCTAAAGAAATGAATGTAATTTTATGAGATTTGAAAATATATCTATGGACTTGGCACTATGGTGCACACACGTAATCCCAACTACTTGGGTGTCTGAGGCAGAACAATTACATATTTGAGGCCAGGGGCAGACTGTACAACTTAGGGAGAACTTGTCTCAAAACAACAACAACAACAAAAAAAAACAGAAAAGGGTCTGAGCATGCGGCTCAATGGTAGAATACTTGCCTATCACATATGAAGCCCTGGGTTTAATCCTCCAGTACTGATGAAAAAAAAAGAGAGAGAGAGAAAAAGACATCAATATACAAAATAAAAGCTCAAGGGCTTCTGATATGTTATATTAAGAGATTTAAGTAGTTTTATATCTCATCTGTGAAATGTAGGGGAGATGGTATCCTAATCCCAGGATTTTAACTCAGCATTTTAAAAATGTTTTTAACTATGACCAGTGGTAAGAAAAATATTTTACTGTGAGATTCTACACATAAGTCTCTCCATCTCATAGTTGAAAAAAAGTTTCACAATATTGTTCTTATCCTTATTGTTAGATGCACTCTGATATTTTCTATTGTATCCTTCTCTATTCTAGGCAATTCTTGTTCATTTATAAAATGCTAGCCATGACCCACTAAATTGATTTCATGACCCATTTATGGATCACATCCTACAGTTTGGAAAACAGTTTTAACTGACTGAAAGGTGACAAGTACAAATGAAAAGAAATGAGGCAATGCACCATTGCAGTAGACAAGGTGAGTTCTACTTCCCAGCGTTGACAAAGGGTAGAGTCAAAAAGACAAACAGTTGACATTCAGAAAATTGACATAAGAGGAACTGGAGGGAGCAGGATAAGAGTGTCCTAGTGAGATGGAAGCAAAGTGTAAAACTGTGTCTAGACTGAGTGCGAAGCAATGTACTGTAAATTCAGAGAAATTAAGCATTCATTCATTAAACAAATGACAACTTTCATAACTTTCGATACTTAGGTTTGTCGTTTCCTGGCAGAGCCAAAGGTCTGAGTTTGTCTAAGTGCTAAGGGAGATATCAGCCTCCACGCATAGAAAAGACAAGACAGGAGATGAAAAAGATTTGGAGGGAACATTACTAACCTTATTTGGGGCCTTAAACAATATCTCCCTTCCTGGGAGCTTCAATCTTTCTTAAAGCTTTTATACTTTAAGTCTCTAAATTCTTTGAAAATAGAAAATAAGCAACATTTCTCTAATTAAACAAATGTGACTTTTAGATTATACTTTTAATAAGAAGGTGGAGGTAAGAGTAGTAACTGCCAAATTGGGTGGACAAATTACTCACATATTTTTCCCTCAAAATTAATAGGAGCAACTATAGGTTAAGACTAGCTTGAAGTGGCGCATGGCAATTCAAGCTGAAAATCCTTCTGAAGGTGGCATCAAGTGCATTGGAACAATTCAATTAGCTAATCACAGATGGTTGCCAGATATGCAGCGTAAACTTTCATTTCACTAACAAATGTCACAGTTAAGAAAATGTGAACTTTGGGAAATTGGGGACGATTCCATATGAAGGATAGCTTCTGTTCTTGTCATGGTATCAGAGTAACTAGATAAGGAAGTATTGTGTCTCGTGAGGGGAAACTTTGTAGCAATTAGAGATGTTCAACAATGAGTGATCAGCACTCTGAAAAGTGAAGTCCAGTTGCTGATCACCCTGGGATTCCTAAAGTTGGGGGCACCTTGAACTTGAGGACGTCTGAAGTACCTGGCAAGACCAGGGCACTAAAATCCAAAGGAGTGAATATTTACCAATTGATTAATTTACCAACAGATTAATTATATTAAAGTTTATCATCAAGTACTATATTCCATAAAAATACCCTCCAGGTCTAGCTCTCTAGTTTTCTTTTCTAGTTAGAGTGCACTTGCTTTTTATTTTTTTCCTGTACTTGGGGATTGAACTCAGGGCTTTGCACATGACAGGTAAGTGCTCTACCACTGAGTTGCACCCCTGGCACATTTTTATTTTTTACTTGAGTCAGGGTCTTGCTAAATTGTATAGATTGCCTCTGGCCTCAAACCTGCAATCCTCCTGCCTTAGCCTCCTAAATCACTGGGATTACAGATGTGTGCCATAGAGCCCAGGGATGTTTTTCCATACTCTGAGGAATTTCCTGGGCTATATGATATGAATGTTTACAATTATGTCAATGGTGGATAACTGCATTTGTAACAGCATCATTTGATAAATTGATGTTTCTTCAGAATAGTGGATTTACAGGCAATTGCATATGGACAATCACAGTTTCTTTCAGGCAATTTGAGGCTTAAGAAGCCCTGCAATCCATCTGTAGACAGTTTGACAATAGACAGGTTTTTGAGACACCTTCCAGCATTTCTAACATGAAACCACAGCTTTTCTATTTTAACAGCACAAAAACTGATAATACACTTGAGGTGCTTAGTTAGGATAGGATGGGGAGAAGGAATCATATTTAGACATATTCTCAGGAGGTATTACATCTTATTGGCCCATATTATTTGCTTAATACAGTTAAAACATAAACATAGAGGTCACATTTAGTCTAATTGCCAGAAAAACCCTCTTTGTATATTTCTGAGTTTTTTTGAAGTTCAATTAACTTTTTATGACAGAAAACTTTTTTTTAACTAATCCAAATCATTTTTCACTAGCCCAAGATAGTTCCTGATAGTTAAATGAATGAATGATTTTGCCATCTATGTAATGAGTGATAAATAAAATGACATAAAATTTCCCAAGAAGACCTATTAGGTTTTGTTGAAGTCTGCAAAATTTTGTTCCTCAGGAAGTGGAAGGCCAACTTCTTCCTAGAGAACTTTGGACTTGGTGATTCTGAGACAAAAACAGCCATCAGACATGAGCAGAAACCAATTCAGTGTGTCAGCTGATCCCATGTTGCAGAGAAGGGGCTATAGTTTGGATTTTGAATGTCCCCCAAAGGCCCATGTGTTAAATTTTAGGCTTGAATCCCAGTGCATGCTGTGGGGAAGTGGTGAAGCCTCCCAGAGGTTTGCTGTAGCAGGAAGCGTTTAGGTCACTGGGATGTGTTCCTGAAGGGGACTGTGGGTCTCCCACCACCTCCTTGCCCTTGTTTGATTCCTAGCCATTAGGTAAGTGGTTCTTCTCTATCATGTGCTCCTTCCACAATGTTCTGCCTTGTCACAGTCTAAATAAAATGGGGCCAAATGATCATAAACTGGAACCTCCAAATCTGTGACCCCCAAATAACCCTTTTCTTTTTATAAGTTCATTGTCTGGGAGTATTTTTACAAAGATGGAAAGCTGACTAATATGGAAAGTATTTGGTTTGACTGACCCTGGACAAGCCTGCAGGCGTACCACTGTGGCATCTGATCCCGTCAGATCTTGGAAGCTAAGCAGGGTCAGGCCTGGTTAGTACTTGGATGGTAGACCGTGTGTGAATACCAGGTGCCATAGGCTTGGGAGAAGGACCTGGCAACCCACTCCCAAAAATCTATCAGCCATTGAAAACTCTATGAATGGCAGAGAAGCACTGACAATAGTGTTTCGCCTGTTGTACAGAGGGTCGCTATGAGTCAGATACCAACTCGATGGCACCTAACAATAGCAACAACCACCTCTGACAAAGGATAGTAACTTTATTTATTTTGGATGACAGAGACAACCCACCAGCTCCCCCACCACTCCACTACTGGAATGGTTTTGATGCTGTAGCCACACAGTAGCATCATGTGGTAGATACCCATTGCTCTGTATCAATTATCAACATCACAATAAAAACCCTCTATTGGCTTTCTACGCCAAGTTAGCCAATGATTCATTTAGATCCCCAAAGCACTGGCGTTCCTTTGAGGCATTTTCATGTAGCTTTACAGGTGCCCCACTTACCTAGAAGCAGGTAGGAAAAAGAAGGAAATGCATCAGTTCCCCTCACTATCTGGACCTCATCCTTAGGAAGGACAAGACCTCTGTATCTATGGAAATACATATATTGATATGTTTATATACATATCAATATATTTATGTATTGATATATATTTTTACATATTGATTTATATATTTACATTATATATGTAAATATATATGTGTATATATGTATATACATATTTACATCAATACATTATATATATATATCTCTATATAGGTATATATAATTAACAATACTGAATAACTTCCAGCTTTTAATGATACATAGCCACCAGCATCAAGAAAAGTTGGCCCAAGCTGGGTGTGGTGCTGCATGCCTATAATCCAATGAACTCTGGTGGTGGAGGCAGGAGGATTGCAAGTTCAGGACCAGAGGCAGTCTGCATAATTTAGCGAGATCCTGTCTCAAAAAGTTAGAAAAAAAGTCAGCTGGGGGGTGTACTCAGTGGTCCAGCACTTGCAAAGCATTCAAGCTCAAGGCCCTGGGCTCAATCCCCAGTACCATAAAAAAGAAAGAAAAAAAAAAAAAAAAAAAAAAAAAAAAAAAAAAAAAAAAAAAAAAAAAAAAAAAAAAAAAAAAAAAAAAAAAAAAAAAAAAAAAAAGAAAGAAAGAAAAGAAAAAAGGAAAAAAAGAAAAAAATAGTTTGTCCCAAGTCCATTTACTTATTTTAAATTCTTGACCTTTGGAGAGTTTATCTATCATAAGACCAAATAAAATACTACTAAGACAAAGGATAAAATGCTTTCTTATTATTCCTCCTATTGGAAAATGATTTCAGTGGAAAACTGACAAATAAGTTCATAACAATTACTTGTCACTCAAGTAGATATTTACTTCTTGCAATATAGGGGTATTGAGCCTAGACCCTCATGCAAGCTAAGTAAGTGCTCTACCATAGCTGCACCCCCATCCATCATTTTACATTTTATTTGAGACAGAGTTTCAATAAGATGAGCAGACTGCCTCTGGCCTTAAATCTGCTATCCTCCTGCCTCAGTTTCCCAAATTGTTGACATTACACATATGTGCCATGGAACCCAGCCAGTTATGACCATTTTTGCTAACACAATCAATGTTGAGAAACAAATATGCTTACTCAGTTTCCTTCTAAAAGTGAGATGTGGAACAAAGTTAGAAACACCCCCATTATACCAAATCAAGTTCAGGTAGGGAAATATAATGGGAATGCTCTCAGTAAAGGACTGTTTCTAATAGCAATGATAATGTATCTCAGAATTTTTAAATCAGGCAAAAATCTACAGGAAATATTTTCAACATCTCAAGAAGTTAGGAAAACAAAAACTTTGTCTACGCACATCTAGTGCCCTTGAAAAGACAAACTGCTGGGTTTAGAGGTGACAGGGAACAGTAGAGTTCAGGCCTGTTTTGAAGATGCTCCCAATAGTCAGCCTCACAAGAGATGCGATACACCTCTGATAAGAATAATGGATTTGGATCATTACCTTCGAAAACACTCTGTAGGGAGATGGACTATCCTCAAAGCAACAGGAAAAATATCAGCTTCCTTTAAAATTGGTATAGGGGTGGTTGGTGGCTACCTATTATCCACAGGTATTACAAACAATCCTAAATAAAAGCTGCCTTCTAGGAGATCATCTAGTTTTTAAATCAACTATAAAAATTCAGTTCAGGCTTTCAAGAGATGCAACTAATATCAGCAAATGCCCATTGAAATGAATCATGGAATCATTTCCTTCTACAGTAACTTCCAAGAATGAGAGAAAGAAAACGACATGTTGACCTTTCTGAGTCACTCTTTTCCTGTCCTGTAACAACTGTCAAATAGGTTTTTTGCTTTTTAAATAAATGGTCTTCAAGTCACTATTTAAAATAAGCAAGTTATTCCTGGAAATACCCACATCAAAATTCAGCATGAAAATCTTGTACAATAGTTTCTTAGATAGAAAGATTTTCAAAAGTTGTCTGCTAAAATTTAACAATAGCAAATTGAAAGTTTTAGCTCATACCTTATATACCTACAGAGTAATGGGAATAATCCTGCTAAATTACTATTTTTGACACAGTTACTATAATTTTATCCCACTCAACTAATGGATTTATGCACACTGAAATGATATCTACTTTGATTAAATTCATTAAACACGATTTGCATTTTAAAATACCAGTTCCAGGCATAAGATAACAGGGAATCGTTTTAGATTTTTTAATAACTGATAAAGGCTCTGAAGGGGTGTCTACATTATTTGGATGAGCAGACATTCTTCTTGTTTTTAGTAAATTAACATTCAGTGTAGAGATTCCTGGAATGATAATGTGATTGTTTTAAGGTTATGAAGGTTTCAAATGACGAAAGCTTTCTTTAATTAACATGTATTAATTTTACAAATTAATGAGTTTCACTGTGTCATTTCCATACATGCATATATCATGTATTGATCATATACACTGTCCTTTCTACTGTCTCTTGCCCTCTCCTCTTTCTTTCCTCCCCTCAGACCCTTCCCCAGTCCCTCTTCTACTTGCAGGGTTTTTTGCCCAGTTTCACAATATAAGAAAAAATATGTGTTACTTGTTTCTTTTTGTGTCTAGCTTATTTCAGTTAAGGTGATGTTCTCCAGTTTCATTCATTTTCCTTCAAATAACAGGATTTCATTCTTTATGATTGAATAATACTCCATTTTATATACACATATATATACACCATATTTTCTTTAGCCATTAATTTGTTGGTGGGTACATAGGCTGATTCTATAGCTTGGCTATTGTTAGTAGCACTATGATAAACATGAGTATGCAAGTGTCTCTTACATAGGCTGACTTCATTTCTTTTGACTATATACACAGATGTGGAATAGCTGGAGCATATGGAAGTTCTAGTTTTAGTTTTTTAGAGGAACCTCCGTGCTGTTTTCTTTCTTTTTCTTTTCTTTTTCTTGTGGTACTGGGGAGTTGAACCCAGGACCTTGCACAACTGCTCTACCAGTGAGCTGCACCCTTAGTCCCTTTTTTATTTGTTATCTTGAGACAAGATCTTGCTAAATTATGCAGGCTGCCTCTGGCCTTGAACTTGCCATCCTCCTGCCTCCGCCTCCTGAGTCTTTGGGATTATAGGGCTACACCAACTCAGGAGGCTCCAGCCAAGGTGTTTCCCACAGTGGGCGTACTAATTTACATTCCTACCAACAGTACATATGAGTTCATTTTTCTCCACATCCTCACTAGCGTTTTATTTATTTGGTAACAACTATTCTAATGGGGATGAGGACTAACATTCTAAGTTATGCTTATGTGCAGGATATAAAAATTACTTTGAGAGTGTATCTCTTGGAAGAGGGAAAATTTAATGGCAATTGAGTTAGGGAAGGAAATAAAAATATAATCCAAAAGTTTCATATAGCATGCTAAGTTTAATAAAGCCTGCAGCTGTAGCCCTGTGGCATCCGATCCCGACAGATCTTGGAAGCTAAGCAGGGTCGGGCCTGGTTAGTACCTGGATGGGAGACTGCCTGGGAACACCAGAAGCTGTAGGCTTGGGAGAAGGACCTGGCAACCCCCTCCCAAAAATAAATCTGCCATTGAAAACCCAATGAACAGCAGAGAGGCACTGACAATAGTGTTTCCCCTGTTGTACAGAGGGTCGCTATGAGTCGGATACCGACTCGACGGCACCTAACAACAACAAGTTTAATAATGCAGACTTGATACCTCCTACCTCTTTCATTTCCATTGTCTCATTAAGTTTACTTCTTAAAAAGCCACAAAATGTACCTTCTGTTCCTCTTAGTGGCTATGACCCTACTATGGGTTGCCCTTGGATATTTGCAAGAACACCTTAGCACATACACTCAATGTCACCCCTGAACCCATCTACTGTATAATCTAAATTACTTCTGAAGATGGAAATCTGGTTAAGGTATTTCTACTTAAACCTTTAAAATGGTTTCATCTTATTTTTTAAGAAAAATAAAATCTTCTAAAATAGTCTCTTATTCCCATTCTTTTTTTTTTCAACAGTTTTTGGCTCCTCAAATTCATTGCTATTCCATTTGCATGAAAAGGATTATTTAGATCTCAGCTTAAATGTCACTTCTGAGAAATCTTCTCTGATCCACTAAACCAAGGTAAGTGCTCCTGCCATCCTGTGTCGTTGCATGTGTCATATTTTACCTTGCTTACTAATCTCCATGAAAAGCAGAGTCTCTTCTTTGCTTGCCATCAGGGCTAGTTTCTTGAGCCTGCAAACTGCGGTAGCATGGAAACCTACCCTTAAAAGCTGCATTTAGTTTAATGCTCTGTTGTCACTGTATTGAAGTCTTAAATATGTTTTGAACAAATAATCTCATATTTTCATTTCGCACTGAGTCCCACAGATTATGTAGTTGATTTGGCTTGTCCTCTTACCTACAGCTTTTAGTACAGTGCCTAGAACATAACCTAAATCTAATAAACATGTATAAATTAAATAGATAATCTAATGAACTACTTATTCCACATTTAGTTTTCTCTCTCTAGAAACGTTAGACTCTATGGCATTGATCTCTTTAGTCATTGATTAGCTATTTTAAACTAGTCATTATTTCAGATCTTGAAAATGTAGCAAGGTTGCATCCTAAACTATTGCTGTACGTGTTTTCTAATTTATTTCTGTCTTTTCTATGTTGAATCACTTGTTTTCCTGGGGACACATTCCCCTCTCTCAGCCCACATAGCGGTAGAAACGAAACATTAAAAGTGCCATGAGCCTAAGTGAGTAATAAATTAAACGGAAATTTGCAGAGGGAGATTTTCTTCCCAAAGACTGAATAAAAATGAAAGGGGAAATGATGAAGTGAGAAGTTTCTCGAGTTGGAGAAAAAAGTATGGGAAGGAGTAAAATATGAAAGTAGAAAGGGGATGGAGAAACATCCATCAGGAGGGTCAAGGAGAGACTGGGATGGATCCAGTGCCATGCTATTAGTAACCCATAGGCCACTTACAACCTATCACCTGTGAGCAACAGGATTCCACGGTGGAGAAGTAGGAGTAGAGACAGAGCATGGCGCAGAGAGGAGCTTGGGAGAATCTCACTTGTGGACAAAGTATAACAAAGACCAGAACAGCTTGGGAGATTTCCTGTGGCCTAGCTAAGCAGTAGACATGCTGCTTCCGTAGATTCAAACACTTGGCCTTGTCAGTAAGGCCTCCAGCAGGGTCAGGTGTCCTCTCTGCACTTCCTCCCATCCGTGGCTTGTCACTAACTCAAAGAACTTGTGATAGATGCAAATCAGCAACATTAATAAGCACATCCTTTATTTGAGCCAACTGTTCTCTTCAAATCAAGACTTTCCCAATGGAAGAAGTATTTAAATATGATAGAAACTTCTTATCGTATTCTGTACTAGTAATAACCTATGTAAACACCTGCTGCTCTGATTAGCTCTGGTCTAGTATATCACTGAGTTCCTTTTTTTGAAGGATTCTGCTTGAGGGAACATTGTCATTGTTAGCATCTGTAATTTCCCTTTGTTTGTCTTTTATTGTTAACCCTTATTTATGATGGGCATTTCTATCATTAGAAATGTTACTGTATTGAATCAGGCTGTAGCATAACAATTGTTCTCTTTTATTTAATACTACAATGTTCATTTTTTGTTCTAATCCACTGTGTATTGATTTTACAGTTTAATCCTTTTGAATATAAACTTACTTTGTGGATAAGTGTATAAATACAATGTTTGGATGTACATGATGGAAAGGAACTTCAATAGTCTGCGTATACAAGTATGTTTCAAATATTTGTTAAGTAAAACTTTGTTATGGGCATTTACTTACCTTTTTCCCTAAAACAAACTTATTTAGCAACAAGAGAATTATCTTACTCCATTCTATACTTCTGTCCAAATTTATTAGTTGTTGTTGGTAGGTGCTGGTGAGTTGGGGTCCAACTCATAGCAACCCTCATAGGGTTTTCAACACTGACTGTTTCAGGATTGCTTCAGGAGTGGGATGCCACATCTTTCTCCCATTTTTGTGGTGCTGTGGATTGAACTCAGGGCCTCAGAGAGTGTAGAATAGCACTCTACCAACTGAGCTAAACCTAGTCTCTAAAGTTATTAGATTGATGAAAACCAAAGGTAATAACAAAAACTAAAATTAAAACATAAGATGCATTTTTATGGAATGTTCCATGTACTCTTTTGGGGTGTGGCCCAAAATCAGGCTTTTTCAATTCATAGCTAATATACTCTTCCTCTTTCTTTCTTTCTTTCTTTCTTTCTTTCTTTCTTTCTTTCTTTCTTTCTTTCCTTCTTTATTTATTTTTTTTAATTTTTTTTTGGTTTTGGAGGGTTGAACCCAAGGCCTCACACTCACACACTTTGCAAGCACTATACCGCTGAGCTGCACCCCAGCTCATTTTTTACTTTTTATTTTGAGACAGGATCTCACTACGTTATGCAGGCTAACTCTGTTCTTGAACTTACGATACTCCTGCCTCCGCTTCCCAAGTTGCTGGGATTATAGGAGTGAGCCATTGCACTAGGCTAAGACATATAGCTCTGGTAAGTGAAAGACTCCCCATGTGTCTGTCAGCTTGTGGTGCTGTGGGGGCTGTGTGTAGCTGTGATGCTGAAAGCTACACCACTCATATTTCAGATACCAGCTAGGCCACCCATGGTGGACAGGTTTCAGCTGAGCTTCCAGACTAAGACAGGCTTGGGAGAAAGATCCAGCATCTCACTCCTGAAATAATTACCAAATGAAAGCCCTATGAAAAGCAGAGAAACACTGTCAAATACAATGCTGGAAAATGAGCTCCCCAGGCCAGAAGGCATTCAAGATACAACTGGGGAAAAGTTGCCTGCTCAAAGTAGAGTCAGCTTGAATGATGGGAATGGAGTACTGCCCTTCCATTTGCTGATGTGGCAATTCTCAAACTGAGAAGAATCATAGAGGCTGCAACAATAGGCTCAAATATAAAAAGACTGTGTATGGAACAGTGTCAGGTAGTGTTTCGTTCTGTTATACATCGGGTTGCTATGAGTTGGACCTGACTCAAGGGGACCTAAAAAGTAAAAGAACGAAAGAAAAAATGATTAAGTCACAGCTTAGATTTTTTTCATACTCTCATTAAGAGGATTAACAATAACAGCTTCTGCGCCTCATGGAATCAAAGTAGATACAGACTTTGGATCTGGCAGATGGTCTATAGAAAAAGCCTTGAACATACCTGACAAGAGTTCCATTGATGTTGAGAGAGAGCTTGTCATAAAAGTCTCCATTAACTGGGAAATCATAAGTCACTGGATCTAAAGCAAGCAAAATGAAGAATTCTACAAGTTAGAGAAAATTATTTTTGGAAATTTTTTCTGATAATAAATGCATGTGATTTATAGATTTTCTAGACTTGGGATGAGGCATGCTTCTTTTTTAGATCCTATGAGATTCTCATTGATGTTTATTTCCATTTTCATATAGTGATTCTGAGCATTTTCAAATTCTCTACTCCTAATTCTAAAATGTCTTCTACTCTATTTCAGTTGCACACACACTCTTCTCTAAGCCTAATATTTCTTATCTGTAATTCCATAATATTGATGACATTTACAATATCTTTGCAAAGGGGTTTTATAAGATACTCTGTGTAAAGCACATTGTCTGGAATTTGGTCAGATTTCATTAAATCTTAGCTATTAATATTACTACTACTACCATTGAGATTAAGCTCATACATGATATTCCTAGGACTGAGTATATATTACTTAAAATAGGTTTGGCCTTAGCTCTCTTAGAGCAGAGTGCCTTAGGTTTAACTCTTAGGATGCTTAAAATCAGGCACTATGGCACAGATATTTATTGTCCATAGTGTTTCCATGTGTTGCTGACATTTTCTTCACATGTTTTACCAGAATAAATTTTGATTTGATTATGGCATCCTATAGCCTATGGTCTATTTAGACAATGGAAAAGAGTTGTGAAAAGCAACCAAGCTCCAAATAAGATCAATATAGAGAACCCTAAAAAGCTTGGGAAAGACAGATTGTATTGTACAGCTCAAATACAGGCCACGCTGTGCTGGATAAAGAAGGGTAATCTTTAGCATCATTATCCCCAGAATAGTTAATATTCACCACTTCATAAGTGAATTGCACAGTTTACATTCAGTTTCTCATTAAATCCTCATGACGGCCACACAAAACAGATATATCATTTTATTCATGTAGTTGTTGTTGTTAGGTGGCATCAAGTCCGTATCCAACTCAAAGTGACCCTGCATACAACAGGCGAAACACTATTATCAGTGCTTCTCTGCTGTTCATAGGGTTTTCAATGGCGGATTGATTTTTGGGAGTGGGTTGCCAGGTCCTTCTCCCAAGCCTACAGGTCCAGACTGCCTCCAGGCAGTCTCCCATCCAAGTACTAACCAGGCCCAACCCTGCTTAGCTTCCAAGATCTGTCGGGATCGGAGGTCACAGGGCTACAGCTGCAGGCCATTATTCATGTTACAGAGAAATAAATTGAGTATTTAAAAAGATTGTATGACTTTCTCAACATTGAGAAAGTTCAACTGACAAATGGAATGTGTTGGACTTGGGACAATTTTTTCTTCCTTGGAGTTTCAGCTTTTACATTTCCAATGGGTTGTCTCATGATTTAAGTGAGGTAATTTATGTAAGTTATCTTAAATAGTAAATACTAGCTATCATTTTCAGAAAACTAGTAGGTATCAGGTTGGAATAGGCTTTAAATCTATACTTCTCAGATTCCAGAATCTATTCTGAACCACTCAATGCAAATAGTTCCCTTATTTTAGTCTATAAAATGGTGCTATAGTCTCTTATTTCTTTTTTACTTAGAAATGTGGAGATGCATGCCCAATGAATCTTAGAAAATTTGCTATCTCTTCTATTTTCCATAAGAAAAAATGAGATGATACATATTTATTCATTGGATCAATACACACTGGACATCTATTACGTGCTAAACAATAAATTAAGTACTGCATCTACCAAGAGACTCTCACAATCCAAGAGAAAAGATAGCAAAACATTAGCAAATGTGAAGTCAACAATTGTCACTACAAATCACTACAAATAGTTTTGTGGGAACTCTGTAGAACCTATTGAACAGCTAAACTGAACTTGAAAATTCAAATGATGAGAAAGAAAGAAAATATTCAGAAACTTAGAACTGGGTGTTTTTTTCTTGTCGTATACTCTGCTCTGAGAGCATAAGAAAGTAGGAAAATAATTGGTAGAAGTAAATATATAGACAAAGCCAAAATATTTTATTACTATAAAAGTTGTGAGTAAATTTACTTAGCCTACAGCCGTACCACTGTGGCTTCAGATCCCATCAGATCTCAGAAGCTAAGCAGGGTTGGGCCTGGGAACACCAGGTGCTATAGGCTTGGGAGGCGGACCGGCAACCCACTCCCAAAAATCAATCAGCTGCTGAAAGCCCTATGAATAGCAGAGAAGCGCTGACAATAGTGTTTTGTCTATAGTACGTAGGGTCGCTATGAGTCAGACACTTACTGGCACCTAACAACAACAATAACAAATTTACTTAAATTCTACTCTAAAAGTTAACAGACAAAAGCATCAAAAACAGCTATAATTAAGTTATGTTAGTGGATACATAATGTAAATAGATGTAAATGTGAGGCATATGTGAGAAAGGGATATATTGTGAGGTAAGAAGTAAAAACTGAGGACTTTTGATATCCTAGACATAAAAAACAAGCAAACAAACAAAAAACCCCACAACTTACCAAAGCTTATGGCCTGCACAAAGGCAGTATAAAAAAGGAAGTTTATGGTGATAAATGCTGGTATTAAAAAGGAAGAAAGGTCTCAAATAAACAACCAAGCTTAACATCAAGAGACAGAAAAAGCAGAACACACTAAAACTAACGTTAGCAAAAGCAAGAACATAATAAAGATCGGAGGAGGAAAAAATCAAATAAAGAATACAAAAATATAGAAAAATAAAAAAATATATAGTTGATTTTTTGAAAATAAATTAAAACATAGACAAACCCCTATTAAGAGCATGCAAAAAGAGAGAAGACTCAAGTAAATAAAATCAGAATTGTAAGGAGACATTACGATGGATGCCTCGATATAAAAAGAATCACAATACTATTATAAACATGTATTTGCCAACAAACTAAATCACTTAGAAAACCTGGATAAATTCCCAGAAACATACAAACTACTAACCTAGAATCAAGAAGAATGGAAAGCATGGACAGACCAATAACCAATAAGGGGAAGTGGCAATCAAAAATCTCTCAACAAGAAAAAGGTTAGGAACAAATAGCTTTATAGCTGAATTATATCAAACATTCCAAGAATAATTAATACTAAATCTTTCAAGACTCTTCAAAATATATATTATTACCGAACTTATTTTATGAAGGCTGCATTGTTGCCAGAGATTTGCAGGGAACACAGAGAGGCAGGTCTGGGACTCTGGCAGCAAAACCCTGTTCCTTGTATCCAGCATATAAAAGAATTTATACCCAACACAGAAGTTATGATAAAGAGTATGTTGTTGTTGTTAGGTGCTGTCGAGTCGGTATCCGACTCATAGCGACCCTCATAGGGTTTTCCCTGGCTGTTTCGGGATTGCCTTGGGAGTGGATTGCCAGGTCCTTCTCCCATTTTGCGGTGCTGAGAATTGAACTCAGGACCTCCAAGACTACAGCACAGCGCTCTACCAACTGAGCTAAATCACAGCCGATAAAGAGTATAGAATACATTTATTAAAAGAAGTACACCATTAAAGAATAATTACAGGGAAAACTGAGGCACATGGAGAAGCTTCGGTAAACGTGGAAAGGAAATTGGAAAAACTTGCATTCCTTGGATGAGATAACTTGGCATAAGGAAGTTTCTGTTCCCCAGAGCAAAGTAAAGAAGCCAGAGAAAAGGAGAGTTTAGCAGGCTTTGAGAGGTAAAGAGTTCCTTAGATCCACAGAGAAGATGGCCTGAGAGAAGGGAGACGCCGATATGTAGTTACTAGAGAAAAATGAGAAGAGCAAATGGCAGGTAGAGAGGAAAGAAAAAGAAGGAAAAAGAGAGGGGGGAGGCTATTTCTCCTAGTTTTATTCAAACTAGAGAAGGCCCTGAGTGACATCAGCCCTGGGGCCCTATTTTGGGGCCTACTGAGATACAAGCCTAGGGTCTTTGTTTTGTAACAAAGCTTGGATTGTAGAGGAAGTGTATGTAACCCAATTGTAAAAGCTTGAATGTAGGTCTTCCTATTATTTATGATTACTTTATGTAAAATTTCCTTTTTTTTTTTTTTTGTACTAGGGGCTTTTGAATCCAGTGTCTTGTGTATGCTAAGCAAGTTCTATACCATGGAGCACCTCCAGCCTCTTTTTGTTATTTTTAATTTTGGGATGGGAGTCTCTGTAAGGTGTGCAGGATGCCTCTGGCCTGAAACTTTTGATCTTACTGCCTCAGCCTCCCTAGTCACGGATTACAGGTGTGTGCCATGGTGCTCAGCTCTTCTACATGTTAATACAGTTTTTGTTTTATGGATTCAAATACAATGTTATTAAAAGTCACAATAGACCACAGCTATTTTAATTTATACTTTTGAAATTTATATTTTATATAAATTATATGTTGTTGTTGTTTGTTGTTGTTAGGTGCTGTTGAGTCGAGTCCGACTCATAGCGACTCTGTGTACAGCAGATCAAAACACTTGCCTATTGTGTGTGAGGCAAATGATCTTACTGATGTTTAAGCCCATTGTTGCAGACACTGTGTCGATCCATCTAGTGGAGGGTTTTCCTCTTTTGCGTTGACCTGCCACTCTCCCAAACATGATGTTCTTCTCCAGGGATTGATCTCTCCTGACTACATGTCCGAAATATGTAAGACGCAGTCTGGCCATTCTTGCTTCCAAGGAGCACTCTGGTTGCATTTCTTCTAGGACAGATTTGTTGGTTCTTTTGGCAGTCCATGGTATACTCAATAGATGTCTCCAGCACCATAATTCAAAAGCATCAATTCTTTTTCTGTCTCTCTTGTTCAACGTCCAGCTTTCACAACCATATGATGCGACTGAAAATACCATGGCATGAGTCAGATGCACTTTTGTCTTCAATGTGACATCTTTGCTTTTCAATACTCTAAAGAGATCTTTTGCCACAGCTTATCCTAGAGAAATGCAACTTTTGATTTCTTGACTGCTGCTTCCACGGGTGTTGATTATGGATCCAAGCAAAGCAAAATCTTGGACAACCTCAATCTTTTCTCTGTTTATTGTGAAGTTGAGTGCTGACCCAGTCGTAAGGATTATTGTTTTGTTGAAAAAATGTATTTGCAATGAAAAGGTCATTGGTCTGACAAAATTCTATCATGCGATCTCCAGCTTCATTTCTGTCACCAAGTCCATATTTTCCAATTACTGAGCCTTCTTCTTTGTTTCCAACCTTTGCATTCCAGTCACCAGTATCAGTATGTCTTGATTGCATGTTTGATCTATTTCAGATTGCAGAAGCTGATAGAAGTCTTCCCTTTCTTCATTTGTGGCCTTAGTGGTGGGTGCATAAATTTGAATAATAGTCACATTAACTGGCATTCCTTATAGGTGCATGGATATTATTCTATCACTTACAACATTGTATTTCATTCAAGAAAGATCTTGAAATGTCTTTTTTGATGATGAATGCAACCTCATTTCTCTTTAGTTTATCATTCCCAGCATAGTAGACCATATGATTGTCTGACTCAAAATGGCCTATGCCAGTCCATTTTAGCTCACTGATGCCTAGAATGGCAATGTTTATGTGCTCCATTTCTCTTTTAATGATTTATAATTTTCCTAGATTCATACTACATAAATTCCATGTTCCAATTATTAATAGATGTTTACAGTTGTTTCTCCTTATTTTGAGTCATGCCACATCAGCAAGTTGAGCACCCTGGGGCTTTACTCCATTTCTGTCATCACAGTAGACTCTACTTTGTGGAGGCAGCTCTTCCCCAGTCGTCTTTTGAGTGCCTTCTAACCTGAGGGGCTCATTTTCTGGCATTATATCTGATACTGTTTCTTTGCTATTCATAGGGTTTCCAATGGCTAGTTGTTTTAGGAGTGGTTCGCCAGGCCCTACTCCCTAGTCTGTCTTAGTCTGGAAGCTCAGCTGCAAACCTGTCCACCATGGGTAACCTTGCTCATATCTGAGGTACCAGTGGCAGAGCTCTCAGCCTCATTGCAACACACAAGCCCCCACAGTGCAGCAAACTGATAGACCTGTGGGGGATAAATTACATAATTTATGTAAATTAAAAATAACTTTTAATTTATGTTTTATATAAATTAACCATTTTAATTTATACCCTTTATCAGATTAAATAATAATTTAATGCATCATCCCTTATATTTTCTGCCTAAAATTCTGGTCCTTGTATTCTTCCCTGTGTCTGCTGATAGGAGAGATAGATAAAGTACATAGGTTATAGATAGATAAACAGATGGGTAAATAGGTAAATGGTAGATAGATAGTTGCTCATTCTTTTACTGTTACTCTTTCTAGGTCACTTTGGATTAGGTACACCTAAAGAATATTGAATTACTTTTTCTTACAAGAGTTAAAAGGATATCTCATTAAGTAGGAATGGTATAGCTCCTACTCTAGTTTCGGGGCTGCTAAGGAATATCATTAAACTAAAAAATGAATCCCTGTATGTTCAATGGGCTGGGATTTAGCTCAGTTGGTAGAGTGCTATGCTGCAGTCTCTGAAGTCCCGAGTTCAATTCCCAGCACCGCAAAAGTGGGAGAAGGACCTGGCAATCCACTCCCAAGACAATCCAGAAATAGTCAGCCATTGAAAACCCTATGAGGGTCGCTATGATTTGGATACCGACTCGACGACACCTAACAACAACAATAACAATGTGTTCAATGAACAGAATCATAAAGATACGATATTGTTAGAAATTCTCTTGTTTCTTATGTACTTTAACCAAATACTTCTGTGATTTGCTTTTATTTTCCTTTTTCCATACCCCTGAAATCTGAGAATTACTCTTCAGTAGGTATAGTCCAAGGTGCATTTGGGGGATAGCGTAGATTAGAGTTGTACCCTCATGGATAAATTCACCATTTCTGGCTGGGGTCCTTTTGCTCTACTCAGACATGAATTGTGAGTAGATAATAGGTCTTCTGGTGTTGGCAGTCCTGGTCCCTTGAGTGTCCAAGGCCTAGGACCTTACGGCTTATTGCTGTAGACTTTAGAAGCCAGAAACTTATGGCTGTAGGTACTCATGTTGAAAATTTACTGCTCTGGCCTTTAACCTCAAGCTACCCTGGCACTTGGAAGCTATTTTAATACTCAGCTTCCTGCAGCAGTGAGCAGCAGGCAACACTTGCTATAGATACAGCTCCTGGGTAAACCTTGGGTACTGGGACTCTCATATCCTACCATAGCTAGTGGTACAGCTGTTTGGAGTATGCTATCAGGACCCTTGACCATTAAGGTTTGAAAGCTCCCTGGAAATCTTCCAGTGAGCAGGCCTGCAGTTTCTCATCTCTGGCTCTTCCCAGCCTTCTGCCTTTCTGCAGCATTCGCTCTCTACCCTCTCTCATCTTTGCCACTCATTATTGTCTCCACCACCTCTGCCCCTCATCATTTCTGCCCCTGTCTTCTCTCTATAACTTTTCTTCTTGCCACAACTACTGTTGTCCTACTGGCTGCTGTTGCCTTTCCTGCTGGGACTACTCTGCTGCTGCTTCCACTGTTTTCTTTTTGTGTTATCAGCTTAACCTGCTCTACTAATGATAAAGATCAAAAACAGGCAAGAAAGACCACTCAAAAGAAGTCATTAATAGGCCTAATTTTACAATAACAGAGGGAATCCCAGGGGGATGCCTCCTGGTTGACTGGGAAAGTGAGTAAAATAGCCTGGTGACATAGCCAGTAAGGGGTAGTGCTCCTCCACTTGCATGGGTAAAAATGACTAGAGTCATCTTGAATTCACTGAGATTTGTCCTGCTTAGCTTGCTGCTTTCTAAGACTGGCACAGGCCACCTGGAATGGTTATGACTGTAGCATGTCTTCTGGTGTGGTTGTAGTGGTCCAGTGCTGCTGCCGGAATGTCATCAGAGTGATTGTAAAGTGTCCAAAACAGCCAGGCTGATGTTAAGATAGTCCAGCCAGTTGCCAGTAAAGGGGCTGCTTAGCTGACAATTCCCCACTCAAGACTTCCAGGTATAAGGGAGCAGCTTGCTCTTGATAATTTTAATCATTAATAGAAAGCATTAAAAGGGTGTATACAATAAAGCCATAAGGAAAGTAGAGCATAGAATTGACAATTCTAATGCCATTTAATAATACTTAATTGTGTTCAGTCTGCGGCTGTAACACTGTGGTGTCAGATCCTGTCAGATCTCAGAAGCTAAGCAGGGTTGGGTCTGGTTAGTACTTGGATAGGAGACCACCTGGGAACATCAGACACTGGAGGCTTGGGAGAAGGACCTGGCAACCCATTCCTGAAAATCAATCTGCCATTGAGAGCCCTATGAACAGCAGAGAAGCACTGACAATAGTGTTTCGCCTGTTGTACGTAGGGTCGCTCTGAGTTGTACACCACTTCAATGACATGTAACAACAACAACAACAACAACAATTGTATTTAGCAATGCTTCCCAGTCTTAACTCCTATCCCAGTGTCCCAAGCAGAAGTGGGTCCCTCTGGTGTGTTTGATAACCAGGAGAGATCTTCACCCTTCACTCTCTGCTTTTTCTCATATAATGGAGTCCAGTAGGACCACGATCCCAGAATGGATTTCCTCTAGAGTTCTTTATGTTTCTGAACTTGCCTATGACTATACTGAACATGAAGATGTTGGAGTGCCATTGCTATTTTCTGGCTTCTCTCCTCTTAATTCATTTCCATTTGCCTTGAGGTTGGCCTCCAGGTTTCTGATGTCAGTTATCTAAAAGACTTCATATTTGGTTGTGATTTTTATTCTTTCCCCTCCCTGTACTGTCATGGGTATTTTAGTTTACAAATTAGGAATGGCTTGATCTGGCTACTGACCAAAGCTATCTAAGCCTGAAGTCATCTTAAGCTATTTTGTGTGGCAATAATTTGAGAGTAATAGCAATGTCCTAGTGAAAAACTTGTTTTTAAAGATTCTCAGAAAATCAAAAAAGTTATCATACTTCTGAGGCATTCTGATATTAGGAAAGCCAAGAATTAAACAACTCTTTTCTTATTTGGAATCTGATATTTTCTGAGTATTGAAAACCCAGTTCTTGCTTCCCTCATCAAAGTTTCTGAGTATTTTTCTCAATCTCAAAGGGGAGTGTACCACCTTAGTCACCCACACTAGAAGGCTTTCCTCAAACTTGATTCACTAACAAAGGTGGTCTAAAGAAATGAGAAATTATCTGCAACAGTAGAAAAACTGAATATTCAGATTCAGCATTAAATAGGCATCTATTTAGGTCTGTAAGAACAATGTCAAGACAGCATCTTCTGGACTCATGGACAAATATATATATATATACATATATATATATATATATATATATTTTTTTTTTTTTGCACAGTACTGGGGTTTGAACCCAGGGCCTTGCACTTGTATGTTCTGCAAGTGCTGGACCACCGAGCTGCACCCCCAGCCCATTTTTTTACTTTTTGAGACAGGGTCTCGCTAAATTATACATACTGCCTCTGGTCTGGAACTTGCGATCCCACTGCCTCCGCATCCAGAGCCTCTGGGATTACAGGTGTGCGCCACCACATCCAGCAATATATATCTTTTATATGTATACCCCACTGGAAATCACATGTGGTATTTTAAATGATTACAACTCACAGAGAATTTATCTGTTTCTATTTTAAGCCCTAATTCCTACAGATCTTAGAAATAGTTGTGCTCGAAGTTCATGGTATCTGGGTTACTTAACAAAATTGGGAAGGCAGGCACTGCCATTTGGGGGCTAGGTATAGACTCCCTTTTCTACTATTTTCAAGGCACTGGAAGACATACATAATGAATGTTACATAACTCCTTTTCCATATGCACATGAGGTTCTGAACAGAGGGCCACATTTCCTTCAAATCAATGAAAAACTCCACTGGAAGAGTATCCAAAAGGATAACGTGGGGTGTTTGCCTCAATAACTAAAAGTTCAGTTAGTTATTTACAAATGTTTTTTCAGAGTTGTAGGACTCTAAAAATGTGAAAACAAAAAGATTCAATCAAGCTTAAAATTTATTAGAATCATGTGTCTGAGGATGTAGCTCAGTAGTAGTGCAATTGCCTATGATACACAGGCCCTGGGTTCAATGCAGAACATTGAAGAAAAGAAAAACAAACAAAAACAAACAAAGAATACTTCTAGAATTAGATTAGAAAGTCATTTCTATGGCCTATCAGAGACATGCACAGTTCAACAGATTGATATGGGACGGAAAATTGGATTTATCCTTTTTAGTCCACTTCCATCTTGAGGTTATGTCATCCATGACATAACAAGGAATCTTCAAGGATCCTGGCAGGTTTTTAGCCAACATTTTCTGTCTTTAAAATGATAGCTTCAGACATTCTGATAAAGCAATATCAAAATTACATAGAGTAAAATCCTCCTAACTTCCGACAAATGATACAATAGTTTGCTTGTGGATATATACATATATATCCCTTAAAACTGGCTATATTGAGAAGCATATACATGTCTGCAAGAATCAAATCCATAGAATTTATATATTTTTGTTAAGCAAACTATACATATTTGAGATTTTATATAACAGTAATATTGTGGAGGGGCTGGGGTTTAGCACAGTTGGTAGAGTGCTGCTCGGCACTCTGAGGACCCAGGTTTGATCCCCAGCACCACAAAAATGGAAGGGGGATGTGGCAATCTACTCCTGAAGCAATCCCAAAACAATTAGCCATTGAAAACCCTACGAAGGTCACTCTGAGCTGGACCCGATTCAACAGCACTTAACAACAATATTGTAGAGGCTTTGGCACATTACTATAATGAGTTAACCATACATTTCATAATGATTTATATTTATGATTTATATATTGTTTTGAAACACTCGAGAAAATTCAATTTCTAGCATGTATGTTCAAATTATCAGATATACAAAAGTTATTCAAGTACTTAGGAAGAGTTTATTGATTCAGACAACTCAAGGACTTAGAAAGTATAAATTTAATGAAACTGTGAATGAAACCAAATATTTTCCAAAGTCAATTAGGTGTTTGGGGAAATTTGTTAGAATTTTAAATAAAACTATATAAAATATAACTCACACAAAAGCTTCTTAAAAGAGAAGACAGGTTCTTATATATTTAAATGTAATGAAATAAGCATTTTTTAAAAAGTAAAATTAAAAGTTAATTGACTTTTTGGCATACAAAACCCACTCTAGAAGTTAACCCCAAACTCTCATTCAATGTGTAAGTAACAAAAGTATCATACTTAAAAAAAATGTTTCCTACATTTCTTAGTACAATGCCTATTTTAACCTTAAGGCATATGTTCTTTTATCTAAATTTCCTGTGCATAGGTACTCCTTGGTTTTTACTTAGGATGTTTGTGTGGTGGTGATAATTCTCCCACCCAATTGTAGAAGAAAGGAAACCAGTCAACTGGCAAAAACTGATGAGAGAAAGTCTTCATTTACTTACAATGCCTAGCACTGATTCAGCATATGGCTACTGAACATTTCCCCCGATAAAACAGATACAGATTTAACTTCAAATTCAGATTACAGACTGTGGCTCTGAAGTGCTGCCAAACAGTTGGATCTAATGCAAGAAAAACCAATAAATAGCTATTCTAAGAGATTCCTCCCAAAAGGCTCCTCCTCAAGGAACCAAAGCTGTTCTAATAACATGCTTTAGGCTCCATGGGTAATCATTCAGCAGATATTTGTTGGGCACATGTTATGTGCCAGCTCTGGAAATGCAGAGATGAAGGGGGCATATGTGCACCTCTCCTCAACCCCTCACCAACTTGTTAGTCTAGATAGAAGATAAACACTCCAGAAGCAATTTATGTTACAGAAAGATAGGTGCATCCATAAGGGTGAGGGAGCACACTGTAAAGATCCCTAATGTAGGGAATAATGAAGAAAAAACCCTGAAACTTGAAGAAAAAGCATAAGTTGTGTTTGTTTATTTTGTAAAAAGTAAAAAAACAAAACAATTAAATATAACTTTTCAGAAAGTTCCAAGTGTGCTTTGGATACTGGAGAGCAAAAAGAAAACAAGTCAGAAATAAAATCCTTCTTTGGCATTATGGTAAGAAAGTAATTAAATGTATTTGGATTATTGGATTGACAAAGCTCAAATTTTAGATTTTGAGATGAAGGTAAATGAGTTGTAACTTCCCATGTAGTATAACAGAGTAGGGAAAATATTAGGAAGATTCAAACTGCATCATTGTTACAGTATGAACCCACTCCTTCATAACATAGTAAGGTATGGTAGCAAGAACGTGGAACATCATAATCATGTTGAAGTCTGCTGACACTGATCTGTTTTTGACACAAAACTATGACATATCCAAATATACCAAATGAAGGGCTAACATAATATTTCCTTATTCACAGGATCCAAAATA
This sequence comes from Pedetes capensis, assembly GCA_007922755.1. Taxonomy (NCBI): domain Eukaryota; kingdom Metazoa; phylum Chordata; class Mammalia; order Rodentia; family Pedetidae; genus Pedetes; species Pedetes capensis. Next base: position 19,388 of record VMDO01006266.1, on the reverse strand, counting down.
TAAAGAGCAGGTTAAAAAGTGTGTATGTGTATGTGCATGCACACACATGTGTGTATGATATTCCAAAATAAAATATCAATAATTGCTGAACCACATATGCTTGGAATTTTGTATCTGGGCTACAAACAGTCAATTTTTAAAACTGAGTATATTAAGTTCAATTTAGAAATTTTTAGTTCTGAGAAAGTGAATTTTCTTGCATATATTGAAAAATCTATATATAATTTTAGGTTCTTTTTTAAAAAGATTACATTTATATGTCAACAGTTAAATCAATATTTCCTTCCAATTATGAAATGATTTATAATATTCAAAAATGTTGACATGTTCTATAATGTCCTAATCAATGCCTAAGGATATATATTTTCCAAATTGTTCTATAAAAGTCTTAGGAGATATTTAACATTTCCTCTCTTAGGTCAGTCAGTCCTTCACCAATACGATATACTAATTAAAGTTTGCATTGCATTTTTTGTATTTAATTGGTGGAGCTAAGTTGAGTTGCATTGAGGATGATTCAAATTGACTTAGATTGTAGTGAATACAGTTGAACTGAGCTGAGTTTCAATGAAGTTATTTGAATAGAATTAGCTAAACAGAGAAATATATACATTTCTTCATACAGCAAGGGACTTTGTATTTTTGCTTCATTCCTTTATGCCCAGGATCTAGCACATTTCTTTAGAACAAAGCACACATTTAATATATTTTTGAGGTATAATTAAAAAATAAAATAACAAAAATAGCAATGCTTTCTTAGCAATTTTATGTACACATCCAGTGGGAGACATATAATAGGTAAGAAAGATTCTGTCATCAAAGTGGTCTTAGTATATTGATGGACATCCAACAAGTAAATAGGCAAGTAAACTTTACTATAAAACAATATAACTGACTTTGTAACTACTGAAGAACCATTCAGTTTGTGTGCTACAGCATCAGTACATCTTGAAATTGTTCATTGTAGTGGACTTAGCAAGCAACAAATAGCAACAAATACCAAGTCTCATTCTAGGACCAACACATATGGTTATATCCTATGAAAAGGACACAGTTTGCAATGGGGGAAATAGTGATTCTGTGTTCTACTAACCAAACTGCTCTCTGTGATCTATCTGCTGAAATCCCTAGAAAGGATTTTCCAGCTCAGTTATATCTCACATAGCTCTGAGTCAACCCATAAAGGGTGTTGATTGAAATATTTTAAGAGACCAATCTGATCATATTTTATTCTTGAAGTATGCCTCTAGCTGTATTGCACAGCATAGCGTGGAGGCTACAACATCATGTAAGATGCTTCAATAATCTTCTAAAGAAATTAAACTGAGTGTTTGATTCAGGGCATTGTTACCTCCTGTGTCTCTGCTAATTTCTGTTTTTATGTGTTTGATCTTCCTCTGACATGCCACCTTCTAAGAGCTGAAGTTCCTCGAGACTCCATTTGAAACCGTTTTATATGTATTTTCTATGCTGATACCTATGCTGTCTTTTATTCTATTGGTTTTAATACCATCTAGCAGTATTTATGTCTTTGTTGCTAACCTCATCCCTATGCTCTCTCTCATTTATCCAATTCATTTTCACTTAAATGTCTACCCCAAAATTCAAGATGGTACAGACTGAAGTCTTGATTTATTTTCTCCTTGAAGTCTTTTCCTTCCTGTGCTTTTCCCACTGCATGAAATGACATTACCAGCTATGTAATACCTCAAGCCTAATACTTGGGAGCCTGCAGCAGTAGCCCTGTGGCATCCGATCCCATCAGATCTCAGACACTAAGCAGGGGCAGGCCTGATTAGTACTTGGATGGGAGACCACCTGGGAACATCAGATACTGTAGGCTTGGGAGAAGGACCCAGCAACCCACTCTCAAAAATCAATCCACTATTGTAAACCCTATGAACAGCAAAGAAGCACTGACAATAGTGTTTCACCTGTTGTACGTAGGGTCACTATGAGTCGGATACTGACTCAAGGGCACCTAACAACAACAATATTTGGGAAGTCACTCTTAACCCCACCCTTCTGGCAATGCTTGCTCATCTCCTGCAACCCCATATAGACAAGTGATTTTCAGAGTGGGGTGTGAGAACTCTTATGCTGGGGAGCAGATTAGAAATGCAGATGTCATGACCCTCCTGCCCAACACTTGTTGTTGTTAGGTGCCATGGAGTTGGTATCCAACTCATAGCGACCCTCATAGGGTTTTCAATGGCTGGCCATTTTGGGATTGCCTTGGGAGTGGATTGCCAGGTCCTTCTCCCAATTTTGGGGTGCTGGGAATTGAACTCGGGACCTCAGAGACTACAGTGCAGTGTTCTACCAACTGAGCTAAATCCCAGCCCCTGCCCAACACTGGCTCCCCTCAAACTCCATTTGTGGTAGACAAGCATTTATATTTCTAGCACATTTCTTGTTAACTTTTATATTAAAATGTAAGTATCATTGATAATGATACCTTCAAAGCAAATGTTAAATCATTTCTCTCTTTACATCCACAGCCATCCTTCACGAACAAATGAAACACTTTCTTAAATGATATCACCCAACTTCATCCTCTAACCCAGAGTCAGCAAGCATTTTCTATAAAGGGCCATACATTCGTTATTTTAAGCTTTGTGGGCTATCTTGTCCCTGTTGCAACCATTCACCTCTGCTATTATGGCATGAAAGCTACCATGGACAATATGTCAAAAATAGATTGGGCAGGGCACAGTGGCTCTCATCTATAATCCCAGCTATTCAGGAGGCAGAGGTAGAAGGATCACAGGTTTGAGGCCAGCAGTAGCCTTAATAACTTAGCAAGACTGTGTCTCAAGATAACAATTAAAAAATGGCCTCTGGTGCAGCTTAGTGGTGGAGCACTTGCAAAGTATGTATAAGGCCCTGGGTTCAAATCCCAAGTACTACAAACAAACAAACAAAAAGACAAATAGACTTGGTGAGGTTTCCATAAAAATTTATTTACAAAAAGAAGCAGCCATCCCATTTTCCACCTAACTACAAAAGTGATCTTTTAAAATTGGGAGTTGGTAGCTCTCTATGGTTCTGAGGACAATGTCCAAATTCCTTATCATAATCTTTAAAACCTTGAGTTAGTTGACCCCATCTTCCTTCCAGCTGTACCTGCTTATGTATTCCTCTTATGTTCATATCATGCCCTAGCCACACTGGACCACTTAGCTCCTAGAACACACAATCCATTTTCCCAGACTAGATTTTTGCACATTAGTCCCTTTCTGGAACATGTTTTGCCCTCTTTCTACATGTACACTAAGAGCATGAAGAAAAGAATTAGCTGGGAGTCTATTTCTATTTTAGTGCCTGTGTTTCTTCATCTTGCAAAGGGGAGAATAATAGTTCCTATTTCATCAGGTTTTTATGAGCATTACATATAAAATTCTTAAAACCTAGTAAAGATTTAGTAATGTTGGATATTACTATGATCACATCTGCAAGTATACGTGCACAAAGAAGGTATTTGAAAAATGTATCATTGTTGCAGAATCAAAAACTTTTTCATGGTCTATGCAGAAATCCATTTTATCTTCCATATTCTAAAGAGATGTTGAAATTCTCAAGAAGGTGTCTATAAAAGATATGAGCATTTGCTTATTCTAGAAAAATAACGTAATTTTTAGAAAAATACATAAAGTGCTTGTGATAGCTCCTCTTCCATTGCAGACATTCCTATGTGTGCACTCCCTACCATTTGATCCGAAGATAATAATTACAAATTTCTAACAGAGCTTTCAATTGCAGCACAATAACCGACAGGAAAGGCCATGGTTAATTGCACTGTTCTCAGGGTTTACCATGGTACTCTTGTCTTTTTATGATGATTTCTGTGCACTGCTGCTTGCTACTAAGGAAAAATAATGCTGGTTTAGTACAATTGTCTCCACAGAGCATATTCTCATTCCTCCAACACAGCATGCAGTCAATATAAAGTAAAAATGTTAAGTCCTCGGACTACCAATTCAATTAACTAGTGAGACCTGAAATGCTGTAATTAACATTTAACATAAAAGCACTGCAGACTATTTACTGAGATCTAAACTGTCAGCTCTGTTAATTATTCAAAGACTAGTTAACAGGGACTTTGGTTTCTCTGCCCTTTGTTGAGACACAACATATTCTAGGTCAGACAATGGGTCACAGAGTGTGATTTAGGAACAATGAAAGGCATTACGTTAATCTGTGGATTGTTTCTTTGGCATATTACTGTTTATAAGTTGGTTTTGTCTCTACATATGTACTAATCATCAAACTGGGTAGAAAAACTCTACCTCCTGGACAAGATTCTGCAGTCACTCTTCTATTCACCAGCCAATAAGTCTGTTTTTAGTCAAATACAACACTGTTCTTGTCCTTATAGCTTCATAATCTATAATAGTATTAAGATATTATATGTCTTTAATATGTAGTAGGACAGATCTATTCTTTTACCCTGATTTCTCCTCTCATATTTTATTAAGAAAGAGGTCAAATTTTCTTGTTTCTTTTCATGTCCCATGATTTTTGATTGACTGCTAGGCAGTGTGTGTGAACCACCAGTAGAGGTGGAGGTAAATAATATTTACATGCAAAAAAAGGACCACTTTTTCTATTTGACCACCAGTATAGGCCCTGAGCCAATATAAATGATACACAAGCAATAGGTTTTTTGTACCTGAATCTTCTGGAAGTCTTAGGCATATCTCAACAATGATTCTCCCAAGGCAGGGCTAGGAGGAAGAAGGCTGTCTTGCAACCAAGCCTCTCTGTTCTTTCTTCAATTGCCATCTGTCATGTGAATCCAACTTGAGTTCAAGATAGATTTCCAGGTGTGCAGTATGGCATATGCCTACTGCCGCAACTACTCAGGAGGCTAAGGCCAGAGGATCACAAATTTGAGGCCAGAGGCCAACCTGCATACCCTAGCAAGACTCTGTCTCAAAATAAAAGATAGGATTGAAAAAAAAGGACTGGAGGTGATTGTCAGTAGTGGAGTGCTTGCCTAACATTGCCAGTGCTTGCCCTGGATTCACCCCTTAGTATAGCAAAAATTAATAATAATAATAATAATAATAATAATAATAATAATAAACATATATTTCCACTCCATCTGAAGTTCTTCATGATTTATTGACTTTCTCTGGCTTCTATAGATTATCCAACCAGAAGCTTGCTCATGTTCATTTTTAAGCTAAATTATTGGATTAGCATTAATTGAAACCTAAGTCATAGCCAGCATTTAAGACATCAATCTTTTAAATGCTATGCAAAATAGTCTTAAAACCACAGTAGTCTTAACTCTGTTAGTTTGGGGAGTAAGAGTATTTTGACTTCTATTGGGTTACCAGTGTTTTAACAATAATAATTTTTCCTGAAGATTTTAAATAGGAAAAATAAGCAAAATATTGAGATTACAAATAAATATGCCTTTGTGCCCAGGTTATTTTAACAGAAGGGAAAAATGGCAATGGAGGAGAGACAAAACTAAACATGTTATAAGTGTTAAGCAGGCAAAGGTGATTATTTCCCCAAGCAGCTATTATCCTATACTAAGTAGTACCATGAATTAATGGATAACAGACCTTTGAGGACCAATGAGTTCAAGAAAATGCAGGGATCATGTATACAGAAGCAAATATTTGAAATTTCTTCTTTTAAAAAGGAACAAATTCATTTTTACAATAGTGTTTCTTTTTTCTGATTACAAAAGAAATGGATATCCTTTAAAGAAAATGCACAGCTACTGAAGTATATACCACTATGTATTATTCATTGCCATAGCATCTTTAGATATATATGTGCACATACATATACACATATCTTTATGTACACTTAATAAGCTTTATGGCATTGATAAAATATTCTTTCTACACAGTTTTTTTGTTATATAATATAGTGATTGGGATGTATGAATTTAATTTCTAGCTATACTTTTCATTAACTGTGGGATCTTTAGCAAGTTGTTACATAAGCCTTCCAATATTTTATTCTAGCCTTATACTTTCAGCCTGGAATTTAAAGATCTAGCTGGGTTTATTTTTTTACTAATATATAGCTAAATTTCTCAATATTATTTATTAAACAATGTATTCCTTTCTCATTGCTTTATAATCCTTTCTTTAAAACATAGTGAGTTTTTACATCTATACTAAAATTTGCTTTATGTTAATCTATTTAGTTGATATATCTATTGAATAATTTGTGGATTCTCCTATTTAAGTCAGCTACAAAATATATTTTAATACCTAGTATGGCAAGTTCCTCAACTTTATTAGTTTTAAAATATCATTAGTTTTCTCATCCATTTGTTATTTTAGCATAAGAACATTAGGAAAATTTTGACTAAATATCTCTCAGTTTCAATAATTTATATCTTTATAGTACTAGTAGTAATTTCAGTAATGGTTAACATTTTGTGTACTAAGTTTAGGCTAGAAGATTTTTCAGGTGCTTCCTATGCAATGTAATTTTACCTTTCAAAAACCAGTTCAGACATAAAATTGTAGCCATTTTTAAATGAGGAAACCAAAGTTCAGAGAGATAAGTAACATATTCAAGTTTACAGAACTACCATGTAACAGAAATGGAAAGCTTATCCATATATATGTATATATACATAGCAGAAATAGAATGCAAATATATATACATACACTTTCTTCAAGGATACTAGTCTTTTGTACAGCTGCACATTGTCCTTTTCCATTGGGAAGGTAAGTAATTGTTTTATTTATATATTTTGTAAGGTATATTTGGAAAAAAGGAAAGCAAGTCGCACCAAAAAAGAAAAAGAAAGAAAAGAAAATGGTTGAAAGAAGGACTGATTGGAAAGGAAGCGCCCAGGAATGGGATTGGGATCAGTGCTGTGGACAAGTAAATGCTAAGCATCTCAAGAACAGCATGCATGCACATTAGGGCTGCCCAACTGTTTTCATGCTTTATTTCCTGCTCAATATTCAACGACCCTTGTCTTTTACTCCTAAATTCCATTTAAATATGTTTTATTGTATTTGAATGGGCTGGGGTTTAGCTCAGTTGGTAGAGCGCTGCTCTGCAGCCTCTGAGGTCCCAAGTTTGATTCCCAGCACCGCAAAAATGGGAGAAGGGGCCTGGCAATCCACTCCCTAGGCAATCCTGAAACAATCAGCCATTGAAAACCCTATGAGGGTCGCTATGAGTTGGATACCGACTCGAAGGCAGCTAACAACAACAACAACATTGTATTTGAAATATGGTAGCAATGTTTCATTTTATTAAAATGGTAAATAATCATGATAAGGGCTGGAGAATAAAGATAATAAGAGCTGTTTCTCTGTTAGCTCCACCATGTGCTAACTCCTCCTCTGATGACTTCCTCTAATCCTTATTTTTCCTCAATTTTTGAATGAAGAAATGAGCCTCAGGGAGATAAGTAATTTGCCATAAAAACCCCACAAAACTTATAGCTACTAAGTAGTACAGGCAGAATCCAAACCAACATCTAACTTTGTCTTACTGCCTTAGATGACAAAATTGAGGTAAGATTGTGAGGTTGTCAACTGCAAGCAATGTTGTAAAGGCATATCTAACCCATCAACTTTTTTGGATACACCGCCAGTCGCAGATAGTGATTAAAAAAAAGAAGAAGCAGCTAAATGCTGAGTCATCCATTACTATTTCCAGGCAAAAACACAAGACAAATCCAAAGGTGTCCTTGATCAGTAAGTGGAAGGATACAAGAGAAACCTGGAGCCCAAGTGAGCAACTGGTTTATGGCTTGATAATCTAGAAGTGGGGCATGATCTCTCCTATGTTATCACGAGGACCTTTCCTTTATTTACCAAAGAACACTTTCCCCCTCATATCATCTCACTCTAGAAATACTGGATGTGACCAATGTAAACTGTATTTGTAATTTCCCAAGTATGAAATTAAAGTTAGACAAGAACCAGGGCAGGAAGAAAGACACACCTCAAACTGGTAATAATTACGCATATTTTCTAGAGATCCAGAAATAATTATGCAATATTTTTTTCAGCATTAGACATGAAGGTCCTTAAGGACAGCAGTAATACTAATGAAAAGTTATTCATGTTGTGTTTTCTCAAGATAGGCTGTCATATCTGAGTCCTCACAACTGTGAGAGGTAGGATGTATTATCATAGACCTTTTGAAATTGCTACAATATAGAGAATTCAAAACAAACTGCTTGAAGTAATACAGGTCAACCTCTGAATGACAGAGGTTGGGTTTGAATGTAGCAGATGAGCTATGGGACATGCTAGGGTCTCAGTGACATGGACCTTAAGAAAGAGAATGAAGCAAGCACTGGCAGGTTATCAGCATTACTCTTACCTTTGATAGGATTGGTGCTTGGCCAGGCATGATTGTCATTAGGGTGTTACTGAGGTGGATATAATTGGGGTCATTTTTCTGCCTTATTGATTAAACATTCTGAAACCATCTATGAATGATTAGCATAGTATCTGGAACACGGTAGGCACAAAGTAAATGTTTACTGAATAAATCAGTTTGGAAACTAGCAATTATGTAGTTATATCTTGGTAGAGACTTAATTGTTGAAATTGATCTCTATAGGAACCATGTCTGTCTTTGGCCTAGTTGAACCACTAGTAGAAAAAATGAGGGCTTTTCTTGTTAGGAAGATATGTTATATATAAGAATTGTTGTTTTTAGGTGCCATCAAGTCAGTGTCTGACTCATAGCGACCCTACGCACAACAGATGAAACAATATTGTGGTGCTACTCTGTTATTCACAGAGTTTTCTATGGCTGATTGTTTTTTTTTTTTTTTTGTGGGGTAGTGGGTTGCTGGGTCCTTCTCCCAAGCCCACAGCACCTGGTGTTTCTAGGCAGTCTCCCAGCCAAGTGCTAACCAGGCAGAAGAACCCTGCTTAGCTTCCCAGATCTAATGAGATCAGATGCCACAGTGGTATGGCTGCAGGCATATATAAGAATAAGAGTTAAAAAAAGAATTGATACAAATGTCAAGCTGAGACTATACTACTTTATTTTGGCAATTCGCAAATGGAAAAAAAGCAGAAAATACAGTCACCAATTTAATGTTTTTCCAAAATTCAAGAGGGGGGAAAAAAAAATAGAAAAGTTGCTGAAGACCACAGAAACCTGAGCAAAAAAAGGAAGAAAGTTAAAAAAAAACCTAAGATTTAACAGTGTATGAGTTTCCTAATTAGTTTCCCTATGACTGTTTTAACAAAGTATTAAAGTTGGTGGCTTAACAGTAGAAATTGATTTTTTCACAAATGTCTAAGTTACAAGCCCAGAATCCAGGTATCAGCAGGACCACCCTCCTTCCAAGGACCTTCAGAAGAATCTTTTTTTTTTTTTTTTTTTGTGGTACTGGGGGTTGATCCCGGGGCCTCACGCCTGCATGCTTTGCAAGTGTTGGACCACTGAGCTGCACCCCCAGCCCTTTTACTTTTTTTTCCTTACTTCCTGAGACAGGGTCTCACTAAGTTACATAGACTTCCTCTAGTCTCGAACTTGCTATCCTCCTGTCTCCGCCTCCCAAGCCGCTGGGATTACAGGCGTGCGCCACCAGGCCCAGCTCTTCAGAAGAATCTTCATTGCTTTCTGGCTCTCTGTCTTCCTTGCTTTCTTCTGGTTATTGCTGACAATCTTTGATGTTCCTTGGCTTGCAAATGTATCATTCTAGTCTCTGTCTCCACTATCACCTAGTTTTTTGAGCTTTATGATAGCTCTAGAACACTAATATAGACTTTAGTACTGAGAGGTTGGGGACTGTATTATAAATACTTTAAAGTGGAGAAGAGGAATGGATCAAGTCTAGAAGAATTTCGAGGCACATGATAGGAAAAGCCTATCATAGCTTGAAGACACATATGAAATATTGTCAAGTGGAATGGTAACGTCAAGCCCACCACTGTATTTTGGAGGCAGATAACTTGTTTTCTAGATGTATAGTTAGAGAAGAAATTCTGCCTCAAGGCTGTAGCATCTACTCTGGTCTTAGTTTACAGCCTAATGACCTGCTCTGTGGATTTCAAATTTGCTGCCTGAAGAATTTTGTGAGCCAATTCTGAAAACCTAAATGTCTGGATATATATCCACATATATATGCATATAAAGTATCCCTTTTGTTCTGCTTCTATGAAGAATGCTAAGTGATACAAACAGCAATTTAAAAAATCCCTAATATGCTTCATACCTAAATTATCTTCATACTTACCTCATTGAGCAATGTTAGAATTGATCATTTAGTAGGATTAATTTCTTCAAAGCCTTAGAAAATCAAGGGGCTCATGTTAGTTACTAGCAAAAAATGTTTTTGCTAGAGTCATGGAAAATAAGTATGGAAGTTTTATTATAACTAATTAAATATTTTATAATATATGTGGTTTGATTGAAAAGGCTATCTATTAGGCATACTATGTATATATCTAGAAGTTAGGATATAGGTGCCTACATCAGAGGCCCAATGAATGTTTAAACATAAACATTAACCAATGAGGCTGATGATGATTATCAGGGGACTTCAAATAATAGAGCAAGTTATGTCCTCTTTTTCTTTTGACTGTGTCTTTCCTTTCCTTAAAGGACTTTCAAATCATTTCTAAGTTTCTAGTAAAGAAAGATCCAATTACCTTCTATAATTAAAGATTCCATGTGATACCAAGAAACTTACATTCATAAATAAATATACTAAGCTATTAATATTATACATAGGGAATTCATCTCACTTGCAGTTATATGAAAAAAAAAACCAAGACCCTGATACTCTTAAACCCAGTGGTATGTATTGATCTTATACACAGTAATATATATTGCTATGTATTATCAGACAATTCACCTAGAAAAGTTACTAAAAGGAATTTCTACCAATATATTTTCAGCAAACAACTGAAAATAATTATGCTTAAACAGATATGATATAGAATGACAGGTGATACATGCTTGAAAATCTCACTGGTGGCATCTATTTTAGAAAAAATACCAGCTCCATTTGGGTGTCTTCATTTGTTCTTATTTAAACTCTTAGCTTGAACAGCTCTGTGGATTGAGTGAGAGTTACTCAGCTTGACCCAATTCCTGGAATGTTCTTTGAAATTTCTTCACCTTATCTGATGTCCCAAATATCAGCAACCCTGTGTCAGTTCCACAGTTGTTTGACTCTAAGTTTTTTTCAGTTGTTCTTTGCCTTATAGATATTTTTGCTGACTTATTGGGGTCATCCCTATGAATGCACAGTTCACATTTGAGACTAAAACTCAAGGGGGCACTTACATGGGTTTTGGCAGCTTTTTTTTTTTTCCTGCAAAATTCCCTTTTCTGTGATAATTCTGCTTCACAAATTCCTGCTACCAATAGTCTCTTACACTCTTCTCTGTCTTCTCACCTCTGTTTTTGTATGCTCGCCTCCAGTACAGCAGCCTGGAGCTTCCCCCCGGGAAAAGAATTATGTGACGTTGGAGTGCCTACCTCACTTGAGTTTATTCTCTCAGGGATCCTTCACTGCCTGCTCTCTAACATCTGAAAATAGTTGCCTTGCACCTTTTGTTCAGTTTTATAGTTGTTTTAGGTGAAAGGCTGGTCCATTACAAGCTACCTCATTATGGCCAGAAGTAAGAGTCTCTAGGAACATGTTTTATATTTAGCAGTAACTGGACCATCCAGATAATATAAATTCAAATCCCTAAATGGAAATAATTTAATTTGCCTCCTACTGTCTAGACCTAAACAAGATCACCACCTTGTCTTCTCTGTTGACTGCTAAATTGTTTCCAGACCACTCTTTCACTGACTGTGTAACCCTTTCATCAAGGGAAGTCTTTTTCTTAATTATCTGTTGAGGGTTAAAATTTAAATTCACAGATGACTGGATTTCTCTTCCATGGTAGTCACAGTTTCATCACATAGTTACTTACTCTGATGTTAAGTTTCTTTCTTTTTCATAGCCTCTGGTTATTTCTCTTTTTGTCCTTTGAGCTGACTATACACTTAAAATAATATTATTACAATGGATTTGTCAGGGTGTAGGGAAAGAGGAACTATCATGAATTGCTTGTGGGAATGTCAATTTTACAGTTCTCTGAGAGAAGATTTTTCAAAATCTATCCAGATTCCAAAGGTACATATCCTATGACCCCCCACTTAGAGGAATTTAATCTGCAATTATATCAATAGATACATAAAATAAAATGTAGAAATATTTGTTACCTTATAATTTATAATAGAAAAATATGAAATAAATGTCAATAATTAAAGGAATACTTAAATAATTTCTTTCATAGTCACATAATGTAGTTTAAAGAAGAAAAGACAATGTCTCTAGAAGTATTTTATTTTTATTGATCATAATATTTGTGCATATTTATGAGGTGCAATATGATGTTTTGATTCATGTATATATTGAGCAGTAATTAGATACTCAGAGTAATTAGCATATTATCATCCTAAAATTTTATTCTTTTTTATGGTCAATACATTAAAAATCCTCTTCTACCTATTTTGAGGTACATAATCCATTGCCATTTAAAATAGGTGAGAAAAGGAAAATAAATTATGGCATGTATATTATCTAATCCATATATATAAATGTAATGTATAAATATTTTTCTTTTATGTCCATAGCATAGCTCCAAAAACATACATGATTAATTGGTGGTTTTTATGATCTTTGGAAAAAGCAGAGCTGGAAGGCAGGGGGGACTTTACTATAAATTATTTTGTGCATTTTATTATTAAATTAAGTAAATATATTACCTCTTGAAAAAATGTTAACAAAAAAGTTTGTAACATTTTGCTTAGAATATCTATGTTTTACAGAAAGTTTTTAGAAGAGTTTTTGAGTTATTGATTGTACAATTTGTTCAGAAGTAAAAGTCTATGAACTTTGCTTTTCATACTGGCAAACTCCATTATTGTTAAAAGCTATGAAAGCACTTATAATAAAGCATTGAATTCTCCACTATTTCAGACCCACTAGAGGAGTACTATTTTTAATGGCCCATGGAGAAAAATATCTTTAGGAGTTTGAATGACAGTGATAGAAATCAGTGGTGTGATATGGTTGTCTAAATGTGGAATTGAAACAGACTACACATGTGGGAATACAGTTCTTACAGTAAACTAGTGGTTAGTTCCATTTTACTGTATATTGATTAGACCATGCTGGGAGTAAAGTTTGTTTTGATTGCTACTCATTAAGGGGAACACACACTGTCTTAAGTTACCAAGAAGCAGGCTCTGAAACGAAGGCTTCTGTGAAAGTGTTTTCATGAGGATGCAATCCCAGAAACAGGCGAGGGAGATTGTCTGGAAGCAGGACTGGGAATGGAAAGAAGCCAAATGGGGTGTAATATATGTACTGTGTCAACCATAGTGTACAGGGAAGCTCTTTAATAAAAGATATACCTCAGAGTTGTCCAGAACAGAGGCTAAGGAACTGAGCTTCCAAATTTCCCCACCTATGACTCAAATGCCCCGGGCATGGGTGGTCAACTCCCAGGCCCAAAAAATTATTTTCTACCAACCTTTAAGACTCCAGGAGTCCAAGGACAAAAACAGACCAAGTAAAGCACACCTGAAGGCAGGGAAAGGAGTCACAGTACTACAGGGGAAAAAAAGGAAAAAGAAAAGAAACAGTAAAAGCCATGGTCCATGACTAATTGGGAAATAGGGTATTGGTTTGTGATGCCATGATATCCTCAGGGAAGAATGAACTTGCTCTTCAAATTATCTCTTGTGGAAAAATGTTAAATCTCTTCCGTATGGCTTCTAGACATTAAACTAAAATATCTGGGTATAAGGAATCTCAGAAAGGTTAGAGTTTCCCTGAACACCATGGCATAGTCCCCTATAAATGTCATAGGGTAGGTCAGTGTGTGGAAGAATCTTTGTTAACCCATGCACAGTATTCTGAAAGATGTTAGAAATTAAAATGCATGTCTTGCACCTAAGCTATCACCCATCATGATTTAGTCACAATGTCTCCTGTAGAGTATTAGTTGTTTCCCAGAACAATCCTGTCATTATCAACCGAGTTCACTGCCACTGCCCAGCACCATGACAGAGGATCATATTATGTATTCCTAGCCCAGGGAAAGTCATAGCTCAAAATTCAAAGTATGGTGTCTAGTGAATGTGTGTTGCCCTCAGGGGGCAATCAATATTCTGATTCTTAGTGTCTATGATCATTTTTCCAATAGAAGAGTAGAGATGGAGTTTCCATAGCTCCAAAATTAGGAGCAAACTACACAATCAAGCAGTAAGACATCATTTTATGAACATATTTGAAGAAGATGCCAATGTCTTGTTGTGTGCCCTCCAGTTGAGTTCAACTCATAGTGACCTTCATAGAGTTTCCGATGGCTGATTGTTTCTGGATTGCTTTGGGAGTGGATTGCCACATCCTTCACCTGTTTTTGTGGTACTGGGGATTGAATTCAGGTCCTCAGAGAGTGCAGAGCAGCTGAACCCTGGCCTGCTAATGTCTTACTAACTAAAAAGTCTTAAACTTAATTTTTATAAGATTCTACTTTTATTAAAATGAAGATTTCTCTTATCAAGTTCGTATTTTCCTTGTAACACTTTACATCGTATGTCCAATGTCTTGGAAAAGTTTAAGTCCAAGACAATGTGGAGCTGGAGGAATAGGGGGGCAGACAATATCAAACAAGCAAAATATCAAACTATTTCCATATCTCCCTGCTTTCTTGCCTGCAGTGCTATAAATAAGAAAAGTAAATCAAATTAAATCTGCAAAGGAGGTCATGACCCAATGTGGAGACATGAGAAAAACTTTCATTCCTTTACTTTTCTCTTTCCTCTGGCTTTTAAAAACTAGCTTTTTATTCTTGGGAGTCTTTAAAGATAAACTTTTTAGGTGTGGAGAAAGAATTTCTAACAAAGGATTTGAAGGAGGGCAGCAAAATGTTAAGTAAATAAAAAATCTCTCACTCTGATCAAAGACACTAAACACCACTAGTCTTAGGAAACTTCACCTTTAAGAATTACACAAATGGGGCAGTCAGAAATTGAGAGTGACAGGGACAACCATTTTCTGTTTCTCATGGTCCATGTCCAATCTTTCAAACTGAGACTTTATAAAAAAAATTTTCTTTCTAGAGAGTAGAAAATCCTCACTAACAGGAGCTATTTAAAGACTCTGGCCTTGCATTGAAACTGCAGATTTGGCAGTAGCAGGTTTCAGCTGGATTTTCTGGGCAGTAAGTAATGCAGCAGCACATTTACTCTTTTTAATATAATGGCAAGAGTCCTTGGAAGGAATAGGAATGACTTCAGGCAGTGCCAAATTTTAAATGAAAAATCTAACTATAGCTGTTCCTTTAGCTCTCTGGGAAAGCTCAGAGTGATTGTGTGGGAAGCCAGGGTTAAGGGTGACCTCAGCAAGCCTGCTTTGGAGAACAGCTCAAGGTATAGCTTAGGTCAGCTTCCCCGCACCTGGCCCCTGGGGAGGATTTCCAGTCTGTGACAATGGGAGAAATAAGGAATTTAAAAGCAACTTAGCTGGGTTGAACCAGTAAAGATCTGGTATCAAGTGAAAGAGGTTTACACTTTGATCTCTGAGCCCTTGAGCTACTGCATGAGAAATAATCACTGAGTTATAAAGTATGCACCTAACTTACCATGTAAGCTGGGCAGCTAGCTCTCATGGGTCTCTCTGAATTCCATGCCATGCAGGGGTGAGTCACCAGAGAAGCAAAGGAGACATCACGATACACATTCCTCATTATTTGAGTGTCAGAGGAAATAGCTGCTTGCTTTTAATGATTTGTCTTTTCACTCTATAACCTTCTATCCCCTGACCTTCCCATCTCCTCTACATCTTAAAAATGAATCATTTTATAAAAGCAGACTTATTTGCATATAGAAAAGTATGTCTCAGGTAACCTTTACCAATCTAAAAGTATATTTTTGGAGCAGAAGTTTCAATCTTGAGCTTGAGTGGAATTAAGACAACTCAGAGGATGTCTAGAAAATTCATAGGATAGCACGACCTAAAGCATCTTTGTAAGAGGGATGGAGGCTTCTGTAGTAAAGAGGGAGTCAGGAGGGCAAATTTGAACTGTATGCTTGGAGTCTTTGTATACATACATGCACAAATGTTCCGCCTTTGGATAGTCATGAGGAAACATAAGAACAAAAGGTTGAGTAGATTTCTCCCCTTGGTTTCACACATGATCTTTCAATTTTGCCCCTTGAGGGCTCAGTTTCAATAGTGTACCCAGTGACAGACTTCAGGGACTGTCATTAGAAGGTAACAAAAGTGGTGTCCATCTTTTATAACAATACACAGCAAAAAGGACAAGGAAGTGTTTCCAGCAAGATGCAGAAATAGGCATTGAGAAGAACAGTGGAGCCCAGGATGCCTGGCAAGGCACAAAAGCATGGGGTGGAAGCTGCAGCAGTGAGGTGGGGCTGCACAAAGGAGCCAATGGGAAAGATAGGCCAGTTCTCTGTGGGAGACTCCTTTTAGGACCTGGGCACAAGGAGCCTTTCAGGACTGTAATGTAAGATACTAGCAAGCAGAGGAAAGAGCCAAAATGTATATGTTATTTTTGTTAATATAAGCCCATCCATACTCACAGATCAATGAGACCTACAAAAACAGAATGATGCTCCCTAGTCACCAGGAAAATGCAAATTAAAACTACAATGAGATATTTCTATTTGCCTGACAAAAGTAAACACCATTAATAAGGCAAGTCCTTGTTCCATTCTGCACAGTGGGACCAGGCACCAAGCAATCTTAGACCTATGCATCTCTCTCCTTTACACAGACTATCAGGATCAATGAAAAATGGCACAGAATCTAGTCACAGTAAAACCTATGTACCACCGAAGAATCCAGGTGCATAAGCTTCTCTGCAGTTCCAATAGCAGAGAGAATCACAGAGATCCAATGCCCAGTTGGAAGATCCTCTAGTTTCAATCTCTATAAGGAGTAAATCAATTGGAATGTCATCACCTGGATCAATACTGCCACAAACAAACCAGGACAGAGCCAGCAGTCCACCACTACCATAGCCACTACACACCATGCAGAGTAGCACTGTTTATTTCAGGCAAATCTCCTAGATGTTCCCAGGTTTTACTCTCCTTTCTCCAAGGCATTTCCAGGAAATGCAAAGTTGCACTAGGTAACATCAAATAAAAATTCCTAAAAACCATTTTCCCTAGAAAAAGGAGGAAGGAGTTTTGGAAGCAGAAAATAAACTACATGAATATCTCAGCCTGTTTTAAGTTCTAGCCAAAAAAAAATACAGTTTGTCTGTAAAAGAAAGTATGTCAAATATTGTTGTATTAGTCTAGGTATACTATAGAAAAGATCTCAGTTTATTTTTCCTATAAGAAATAAGATGTTGCTTTTATGTCAAAGTATGAACATTTTAGACCCTCAGTAGACAGTGCACTGGAAAATGGCAGGTCTTTCCCAAATACTCTTAAAATATTCTTTTCAGCTTCACCATAATCCCATTGACCTCATTTTATACATGTTTATAGATGAAGATTATATAAATGAAGGTTAAAGTATTAACATCCTAATGGACATTTTAATAATTAATAAGGAAAAGTGAAACAATGAAAGATAGAGGTAGAAATGCTTAAAACAATGGATCTGTCCCCAAATGGCTCTTAAAGAAACATTGGTTTTCTTCAACATAAAAATGTTTTGTTTTCTGATTGTTAAATGTTTTCTTAGCTGATTGTTCCCATTGTTAAATTCTCAGTAATCTGTAAGGTGACACTAAAAGGATTCCAAATAGAATTCTCAATGTGACAACAACTCTCTAAGACCTTCTGGATTCACCTGGGGTAGTAGGAGAGTGACCATACAGATCTCATGCCCCAGCCACATCTTAACTCTCAGCCCCACTTTTGGGCTTTGGAAACCAAACTCAGCTCAATTCTCAAGTAAAGTTTTGTGAGATATCCTTGTTTTGCCAAATCTTTGCTCCTTCCTTGGGAGAACTGGTTTCTTTTACCAAAAGCATAAAATGGCACCTCAGTGGAGGCAACTATGAGGGTATTACCATAATGAGTGTATCTGATTATGTGCTTGTCTACTTGGGGGTAGATTTACTGTAGCTTAAAGCTCTAGCCCAAGTTGGAAGACCGTTAATTCACACCAGACAGCTATACCACTAGTTGTTTCTATGAAACTCCAAGAGCACAGGATACTTTTGTTCCAGGGACTGAAAAACCAAATGAGTTTTTAAAAATAAATTCAGCTCACATATGAAATTCCCTTTTGTGGAAATTTTCCCAGATGAACTTATTAGGCAAAAAATTACTTCAAAGAGAGTAAAAAATGGATTGCATTACTTTACAATGCAGTATTAGCTTCTAAAAATAGAACTGCCAGCTAAGCAAAAATACATAAATAACATGGACTCCCAAACGTTCTCTGTAAGATTAATATAGTATGACCTCAACTACAAGATGTGGTGAAACAATATCGTAAATGTTTAAATAAAAAAAACATTATTACAGTAAAAGACATGTTGCTATTTATCCCCTTCAAAATACTCCCCCTATCTTCAAACACACTTATCCCATTATTCTTGCCATTTTCTGAAGCAGTTCTGGAAGTACTTTTTCATGAGTGTCCTTAGTTGCACCGTCATGTTCTGAACTGATTCAAAACATTTACTTTCCATGGTCGTTTTGACTTTGGGGAAGAGCCAGACATCACATGGTGCCAGATTCAGTGAATAGGGTAGACGAGGGGACACCATAATGTTTGTATTTGACAGAAATTGATGTAGCAGAAGTGATATGTCAAAAGAAACATTGTCATGACAGAGGGTGAAACTAAACATGCTTATGAAAGAGAGCTTCCAGAACTCCTTCAGAAAGTGGCATGAATGATGGGATAAGTGTGTTTGAACCAGGGTGGGGAGGGAATATTTTGAGGGGGTTAATGGCAATGTGTCTTTGACAAGTACAGTGAACATTTAAATGTAAAAAATTATTACAGTAAATCATACTTTATATGTATATTAACACATTGATTTTCCACAGTGGTGTGAAGGCATTCAATAGAGAAAGGATAATATTTTCAACAGATGGTGCTGAACAATTGAATATCAATATGTCCAATTATGCAAAAAAAGAGAAATAACTTCATAACTTGCATCATACTCATTTACACAAATATAATTAAAATGGATCCTAGAATGAAATATAAAAACTAAAACTATAAAGCTTTTAAAAGGAAATGAAGGAGAAAACATTTATGGCTTTGACTAAGTGAAGAATTTTAAATATGGCATCAAGAATATTATTTATAAGAAAAAATGATAAACTGGACTCCATAAAAAATTTAAATTTATTATACAAAATTCACTTTTAAGAAAATGAATAGGTAAGCAGAACAACAGAAGAAA
>VMDO01006265.1:0-102297 GCA_007922755.1 Pedetes capensis | reverse complement strand
TTGCACATATGTAGTCAATTTGATTTCTGTATGTTCTGTCTGGTGAAGTCCATGTGTATAGTCTCCGTTTATGATGTTGAAAAAATGTATTTGCAATGAAAAGGTCATTGGTCCGACAAAATTCTATCATGCGATCTCCAGCTTCATTTCTGTCACCAAGACCATATTTTCCAACTACTGGGCCTTCTTCTTTGTTTCCTACCTTTGCATTCCAGTCACCAGTGATTATCAGTATGTCTTGATTGCATGTTTGATCTATTTCAGATTGTAGAAGCTGATAGAAGTCTTCCCTTTCTTCATTTGTGGCCTTAGTGGTGGGTGCATAAATTTGAATAATAGTCATATTAACTGGCCTTCCTTGTAGGCACATGGATATTATTCTATCACTGACAACATTGTATTTCAGGACAGATCTTGAAATGTCTTTTTTGATGATGAATGCACCCCCATTTCTCTTTAGTTTATCATTGCCAGCATAGTAGACCATATGATTGTCTGACTCAAAATGGCCAAAGGGTCATTAGTCTGACAAAATTCTATCATGCAATCTCCAAGATAGTTTCTGTCACCAAGGCAGTATTTTCCACCTACTGAGACTTCTCTGTTTCCAACTTTTGCATTCCAGTCACCAGTAATTATCAGTGTATCTTGGTTGCATGTTTGCTCAATTTTAGACTGCAGAAACTGGTAAAAATCTTTTTTCTTCATTAATGGCCTTAGTGGTAGGTGTGTAGATTTGAATAATCATCATATTAACTGGCCTTCCTTGTAGGTGTATGGGTATTAGTCTATCACTGACAGCATTGTACTTCAGCACAGATCTTGAGATGCCTTTCTTTGATGATAAATGTAACCTCATGTCTCTTTAATCTACCATTTCTGGCATAGTAGAGTATATCATTATCTGATTCAAAATGGTCAATACCAGTCCATTTTAGCTCAGTAATATCTAGAATATCTATGTTTGCATGCTCCATTTCACTTTTGATGATTTCTAATTTTCGTAGATTCATTCTATGTACATTCCACATTTCAATTGTTAATGGATGTTTCCAATTGTTCCTTCTCATTTTGAGTTGCGTCATCTCAGCAAATGAATGTCCCTGGGGCTTTACTCCACTGTCATCATTAAGGTCAAGTCATTTTGATGGGCAACTCTTCCCAATCATCTTTTGACTGCCTTCCAACCTGGGGGGCTCATTTTTAGGCGCTATATCTGATTGTGCTTCTCTGCTATTCATAGGGTTTTCAATGACTAATTGTTGTGGGAGTGTGCTGCTTGGCCCTTCTCCCTGTCTTAGTCTGGAAGCTCAGCTGAAACCTGTCCACCATGGGTGACCCTGCTGGTATCTGGAATACCAATGGCATATCTTTCAGCATCACAACAATATGCAAGCCCCCATAGCATGACAAACTGACAGACAAGTGAGGGGGTCAGCATGCAGGTGTTCTCAATTGTGCAGAGTCAAGAAAATGTGGAAACAAAACAAAAACTTTAAAAACCAGAGAAAGCAAAGTGATGCATATAAAGGGTTTCCATGATGGGTAAGGGAGAACAACTGGAAGGCTAAGTCCTAGAACTTGAGGGATTGGAATTTGGTGAGAAAAGAATAGAGATGGCTAGGGGGTTGTTGCCATCCATGTAAAGAAAGCTTAGACTGATGGGAAAAGTCTGCCTAGAATGTGGTGGTGCGTGCTTTCTTGGGAGAAAAACCAAAGACTTGGGGTATGTCATTGTAATGATTTTTCACACACAGATTCTAGGGTCTAAGACTTTTTGTCAAGGAGGAAGAATTTGAGGTGATTCTTATAGACAAGCACCAACTAGCTGGGTATGGGGTGTAGGGCACGTGCCTCCCGGTCCGGCCTGGAGGTTCAGACGGGTGGCGCCACCGCACACACAGATACTAAACACAGTTCACTCGGGACCCTCAGGTGAGGGGCGCAGACTCCTGCGGCCCTCAGGACCCTGGAGGAGCAAGGAGAAAGGAAAAGCCTCAGGCGCTTTTGCCTTCCAGGGGCAAACACCTGTGTTGGTCGTCTCAGCGGTCATGAGGAGACAGCTGTTGCTTCATCGGTGATCAGATGGAGAGCAGGTTCTTTTCCTTGTTGAGAATTGCGATGGGAGAGCATCCTTTCCTCACCAAAGGTCCAGGGGAGAGCAGCGGGAGAGGTGTTTCCTCAACAGTGGTCCAGGCAGGAACAGGCAAGAAGGCACAGAAAGGGGTTCCAAAAAAGGCCTAAAAGGCCTAAAAAGGGTTGAGTTGCCGCAGCACAGCTCTTTATATAGTTTGCACACACGGAATGGCCTGAGCCAATCAGCTTTCAGTCCAATTGTCCAATCAGGAAGGGTTTTGTACAAACGTGCAACCAAGTTACTTTCATTTTCCCTAGATTTCTAACTTACAAACCAGATATTCAAACACCATTTTCCCAGTTTGGGAGTTTTTGCCAGTTTCCTCCCAATTTTTCCCTACATGGGGAAGATGAGGAGCATTTTGAGTTCAGTTTGAGGGAAAACATTGCAAGAAAGGTGTTAGGGAACCTGCCTATCTTGAGAAAAGGCACCAAAAGTGAAAAGAAAGAAATAACCATGGGATATGGTCCTCCAAAAGTTAAACACACAAGTATCATCTAACCCAGTGAGTCCACTTCTGTTTGAAACAAGGACTTGTCCACCAATGTTCACAGCAGCACTAATAACAATAGTCAAAAGGTGGAAACAACCAAAATGATGAATAGATAAACAAAATGGAATATTTTTCAACCTTAAAGAGTGAAATTCTGATATCTCAACCTTAAATTCATCACATTAAGTCAAAATTAGCCAAACACAAAAGGACAAATTCTGTGTGGTTCCACTTATGTGAGGTACCTAGAATAGGCATATTCATAGACACAGGAAGTATGATAGAGGTCACCAGGGCATGGAGGGAGAGTGGAGTAGAAAGTTATTGTTCAATGAGTACAGAGTTTCTATTTGGCCTGATGAAAATTTTCTGGAAATGGATAGTGAAGATGATTGCATAACATTGTGAATTGAACACTTAGAAACTGTTAAAATAATAATGTTAATGATACATATGTTTGCCACAATTTTTTTAAAACCATAAGTAATGTAGTGTTATTGATATAAAGGAGAAGTGGAGTTTTGTCTACTGCCCCCACAGACAAGTCTTGATCAGAAGGCCAGGCTATCAACACGCTATTCTAAGAAGACTGATCAATGGCCATGAAGCGGACAAGCTTGGACCAATGCCAAGCACCAGACTAACCTGTAAGCTTTCAAAGCAGAGAGGATAGGTTAACTTTAAGAGTCAGACAAAAGAAGACTCTAGGGGATTTATGATTACTGAGTAAAGAGTGAGGTATTGAGGAAGCTGAGCAGTTTTCATGATTTCAACTTCTTTCCCCTTACAAAATATTTACTACAGGGATTTCAATTTTTTAACAATCCTGATAGTTCCTTCTTAATATTACCTAACATTACCTTTCTCAGCTGTTGTGATAAACAGAACTAAACAGCTAATCAGCCACAGAGTCTTTAAATTGTCAGCCTCAGCCTCTAAACAGTCCTCTGCCACATGGAAAGAACTGGGCAGACATGGCTCAGGTAAAGCGACTATGCTTTTCTTAGTTGGAAAAACATTCTACGCTTTGATCTTTACAAGAATGTTACCAAATGCAACTCTGAGTTCTTTAAATAAGCATTTTTTTGTTGTTTTCTACTGTTTCCTGTTGCATCACTATATGTTTTGACAAATGCTCAGCTGATCAATATAAAAGTCAATTTCTAACCTGTTTTTCGGGATCTTCTAAGTCTTGCTTTTTATGTTTTCATAATCCTGCTATTCTACTAGTATTTTTCAATTTCAGCTTATTTAAAATCTTTATACAAAATCCAAAAGAAAGCACACACTTATAACAAAATTTAAGTTGTTTGTTGCTATTCTCTACAACCCTTAGATATAGCTTAGATGTGTATTATCAAAAAAGACTCTGATACCTCTTAACCACAAACTAAGTTAAAGAATCTAATCATCCATCATCACATAGTTGTAGAGCAGTTATGAGAGACTGGGAAAAGAGGGAGGTGTTTTTTAACAATGAAGAGAGAGATCCAACTCCAGACTGTCACTGCTGAAGAGTTCACCCTGATTAGCTGCCACAGTGAGGTTCTGTGCAGCCCAGCAGCAGAAAAAAGCCAGACAAGAAAATGACAAAGATAGTTGGAGCTGATAGGAAGGATGAGGCTTACTAGAAACCCTTTGCCTTCAGCAGCCCATGAGTTATAAAAGGAAAATCTTTGCTGGGTTGAATGAAACTAGATTAATCTGACAGGAAGAGCCTTTCCCAAGGTATCTATTTGTATCTACTAACCTGTGTGGAATTTTAGTGGGCTTATAGGAAAAATACCTGAACTTTGTCCACTTCAGGTATATACAGATATGCACGTACATCCCACAAATAGTCATTGAGTGCTTCCTATCCAGACACTCTGGAAAGTGCTAGAGATAGAACTGTGAAGTCTAAAGTCAAGAGCTTTCCCCTAAACTTTACCTACCAATTTCAATCAAAATATATGACAATAAGTATTTTGCTTCTAGAAACTCTTCATTACAATGAATAAAACAAGAATATGATTAGCAAAAAATAATTAGAATGAATAATATATTTGTTAAACACCTTTTCCCACCACTTTCTTGATTTTCTCACTTTTTGACATGTGTCTCAGTGGTCAAATGATTAAGAAGCCTACAATCTTAATGGAGGAGACAACAATAAAATAGAATAACAAGAAAACAAGATAAATTAATGATTGAGATAACAGCAATGGGAAAAAACAAGAGTGAGGCAGTGTGTTAGTCAGTCTTTCTACCACAATGAGAAAATACTTGAGAAAAACAACTTAAAGGAAAAAGGGATTATTTTGGCTCATTATCAGAGACTTCAGCCCATGCTTGGCTGGGTCCATTGCTTTAGAACCGAAGATGAGGCAGAACATGGTGGTGGAGAGCATGTGGTGGAGCAAATCTGCTCACCTCATGTCAGCCAGAAAGCAGAGAGAGAAAGAGAGGGACCACGGACAAGGTACACTTTTAAATGGCATGCCCACTCTCCAACTTGGTACTACCTGCTAGTTTCCAAAACCTCCTAATATGCCATTAAATTATGAATCCATCAACAGATTAATCCACTGACTAGGTAAGGACCTTCATGATCCAATCACCTCCCAAAAGCCCTACCTCTGAATATTAGGGCTTTTGAGAGGTGATTGAATTATGGGGACCAAGCCTTCAACACATGAGTTTGGGGGGGAAATTTCATATCTAAACCATTACAAACAGTAAACAGAAACTGTAGAAGGATGCTTTATACAGGAGTTGAAAGATGGCATTAGAGGCGGGTAATATTTAGCTCTATCTGCAAGGATGAGAAAGAGTCAACCATTCTCTCCTGGAAGGGTGAGTGCCCAGGGGAACCTGGGTGCAAAGGCCTGAGGACACATGTCCAAGGTTAAGAACAGAAGGTGATGACCATGATAGAAGGTGGGTTTGCAGTGCTGACAAAGGTAGATCCCCTAAAGCCTATAGATCATGGTGAGGAATGGTGGGAAACCATTCAGGAGTTTTAACTAAGACAATGATGTGATTTGACGTACATTTTTAAAAGATCACTTTGGCTGCTATGAGGAGAATGGAGGTCAAAGTGAAAGCAAATTAGTTAGGAAGCCACAGTGATAGTTCAGGTAAGTGATGTTGGCTTGGACAAGGAAAGTGGCTTTCAAAGTGGAGTTCTTGGACCAGAATCAGCAGTACTGCCCAGTAATTTTTTAGAAACACAAATTCCCAGGACCTAACCTAGACCCACTGAATCAGAAACTCTGAGTGTGAGGCCCAATAATGTGTTAGCAAGGCCTGTAGGTAATTCTCATGTACACCGAAGTTTCAGAACATCTAGATTAGGGTTATAGAAATAGAGAAGGGAAGTAACATGCAATGGTAGTAAATTTTGAAGGCAAAACTTGTTAATGGGTTAAATACGAAGGGTGATCCCGCAGGCTCACCATCAAAGCCAGAACCGTGGACTCCTGCTTGAGCAGCTATGAGAGGAAGATGATTAATCAGAGCAACAGTGACTGCATGGAAGCCCTGATCCTGGAACTCTGAAGTGTGAGAAAGATGCATGATGGAAATTTGCTGTGGCTCCTCTGCATCTAACTCTCCTTCCTAATGCAGGGTGGTGGTGGTTGTTGTTGTTGTTGTTGTTGTTGTTGTGGTTGTTAGGTACCATTGATTCAGTGTCCAATTCATAATGACCCTATGTACAACAGGTGAAACAATATTGCTAGTGCTTCCCTGCTATCCATAGGGTTTTCAATGATTGTTTTTTGGGAGTGATTGCTGGGTCCTTCTCTCAAGCCTATAGCACCTGATGTTCCCAGACAGTATCCCATCCAAGTGTTAACCAGGCCAGACCCTGCTTAGCTTCCAAGATCTGATGGGATCAGATACCACAGTGGTATGGCTGAAAGCAAATGCAGGATATCACCTAGTATATAGGTCGTAGTGGGATAATAGCTCCATATCCCTCTATAAAAGTTAAAAGGGGAATGAATTCCCCGTTATAGCTCACAATAGTCCAGGGTTTGGGAAGATGACCTTGCATTAAGCAATCAGATGCCCCATCTGATATTTTACCTCTGAAAGTAATTTATTCATGGCTATGACAGTGGAGTCAAGGCTTTATTAAAAAGGATATTGTTATTAGGTGTCCTCAAGTAAGATCCAACTCTCAGCAAGCCTACATACAACAGAATAAAACACTACCCAACACTGTGCCACACACATGATCTTTTTATGTTTGAGCCCTAAGTTGCAGCTACTATACTATGCTTCTTCTCATTTTGAGTCATACCACATCAACAAAAAGAGATCCCAGGGGCTTTACTCTGTTCCCATCATTAAGGTTGACTATACTTCAAGAAGGCAACTCTTCCCAAGTCATCTTATGAATGCCTTCCAACCTGGGAGCATATTTTCTGGCACTATATTTGACAGTGCTTCTCTGCTATTCATAGCATTTTCATTGGCTAATTGTTTGAGAAGCGGGCTCCAAGTCCTTCTCCCTAGTCTATCTTAGTCTGGAAGTTCAGCTGAAATCTGCCCACCATGGATGCCCCTGCAGTTATCTGACATACTGGTGGCATAGCTTTCAGCATCATAGCAACAGGCAAGCTCTCACAGCACAAACTGACAGACACATGGGGGATTAAGAAGGATAAATGATATGAACTTGGCCATTGTTTGCCCAGCTGGACTTCTCATAGTTCCTACTCACTTATGAGCAAAAAGATAGGCCTATAATAAACTTCTGCCCAAGTTAACTAGTTTTCATCCAAGTTCCTTGGTTCTATAAAGACTATGTATACATGGGAGATTGAAGCTCTTAATGTCTGAGCACTAATTTTAATGTAGTAGCATTTATACGCAGAGGATGCAGCAGCCAGCAACATTAGAGTTTCAGGTGGGTAAAGGAAATGGCCTCAGGCAGCTGTTTCCATGGACTTGTGTCTCTGTGTAAGAAGACAGCCAACAGGCAGCTGAGACTTCAGATAACAGAGATTCCATTTTCTTTCTAACATCTTGACTCCATCTCTTCATCTCCTAGCCTGTTACCCCTACTTACTGGTAACTCTAGAAGGGTTTCACAATGGCTTTGGCTCCTTTTACTGCAGGGAATCATCCTGGAGCGCTGCCCTGCTTGTGCCATGCCTCAAACAAACATCATTCATAAAGTGTTCAGAATAAAATCCAAACTACCTAGTTTAATATTCAAAGTCCTACACAGTTTCATTTTTACCTGTTTTCCTAACTTATCCTCTTGTGCTTTCACACACACACACCCTTATGCTCAAAATATGTTGGCCTATTCAGTGTGCCCTGGATATGTGTCATGTATTGTGATCTCCTTTCTTCTCCCTTTTTCTCCAAATCCTTGCCATCCCTCAAGACCCACTTCCACTCTCACCTCTTTGGGGAAATGCTCTTAGAGCTTCCTTACCCCCAAGGATCTCTCCCTCTTCTAAATGGTTTAGAGCCTTGATGTCTTTGCTGGTCATCTGATGCTCATGATGCCCTGCCTAGAATGACTCATTTCCTTTTCTTGCACTTATGCCTTATGCCACATCAACCAGATAATAAACCATTTAGAGCAGGTGCCACATGCTACACGGTAATTCACTGCTGTGATTACCTAGCCTCTTTTGTATCTTAGACTAGATCATGGCACATGACACAGAACAGAATGGAAACATGCCCCTGTCTAGAGAATCTAGCCTGCCCAAATAACCTGAAAAGAGCATCCCTCCCATGTGCTCTTCCTTCCCTCTCCTGAAAATGTGGCTGCCTCCAGGGTTAGATATTTGACCCTAATGTTGTTAGGTGCTGTCAAGTTGGGTCCAACTCATAGCGACCCTATGTACAACAGAACAAAACACTACCCAACACTGTGCCATACCCGGCAATATTGTCAGTGAATCTCTGTAATTCATAGGGTTTTTGATGGTTAATTGCTTTACGAGTGGGCTGCTTGGTCCTTCTCCCAAGCTTACAGCACCTGGTATTCCCAGATGGCCTCCCATCCATGGATTTACCAGCCTCGGCCCTGCTTAGTTTCTCAGATCAGACAGGATCAGATGGCATGGTGGCACAGCTGTAGACCCTGTTTGACCCCAAAGCACCTTTTATGTTGTGAAGCAACACTTGATCTGGACTGATCAGTCTATCCAGTGAGAATCTTCCCCAAGAGACACAGAGATTATTGTCTATTGGTGGTAGTTTCTATAGTTTGGAAATCATGATATTGAATTGGCTGGCAGCTACGTTTGATGAAGTAAGACAAGCATGCAGAGGACACTGGAGATTTTCAGAGGCAGAAATCTCTGCAGCTATTGGAGATGGAGCCTAGTGGCTCTCTGGTTTTCAAGTCCAGTGTTTCACTAGTCTGGTTGTATTTCCGGTCTCTAATATCACCTTTTAACATACAGTAAGGTGGAGTTAGTTTGAGGAGGTTTCTGGTGTTTTTCTCTGTTTGATTTTGTTGCCATCAAAGAAATCCTGACTAGAAAAGAGGCAGCACAAGCTATGATCACTTTCTCCCTCCATGCTTTGCATTATTCCCCAGCAGGGCTCCTTAAAGATCTTGCCCCTTCTTGTCTCCTAGGGCTGTCACAGCAAAGCATGACTACGAAATTCCTAGGGTGCAGAACCAAGAATCAATTGCTCAAATGCTGTCAAAAAGTGACATCCAATTTTGAGTGACAATGATGTCTCTGGTCCTGTCCTATCCACTTGTCTATATTTAGTTCTGCTCCTGCTCTCTGAAATTATAATGCTTAAGCAATTGCCAGGAGTTATTTAACAAGTACCTCACTCTTCTTTGAAGATGACACTTTGATCCTTCTCTCAGTGACAGGGACTTTGGAATTTGCCATTTTACTAAACACCAAAAGACTTTGAATGAAGGGCTTTAACTCATTGGTTGATAATAGAAATAGGCATCTGTCAGAGGAAATTTCCCTTAATCCAGGGTCTTCACCAAATCACTCTCCATGTATAAAATAGGGCCTACATGGCCAGGCTTTCTTGATGATGCTGGGAAATACATATAATGGGTGGAAAATGCTTTGTAAGCAAATTTCAAATAGTATTATTATTGTTATTATTTCTGTTGTTGATAAGGATGCTCACTTGCCTTCAGATTCCAGATGCAAAGGTCATGGACACAGAAGAGCTATCCAACACGCAGAGCTGTGTGAGGACACAGAGGGCCACTGTGGGTCTTCTAGTAAATTATGGCTGTCTACAGCCACACCACCCTGCTGTCCGATCTAGGAAGCTAAGTAGGGTTGGGCCTGATTAGTCCTTGGATGGGAGACTGCCTGGGAACATCAGGTGCTGTAGGCTTAGGAGGACCTGGAAGCCTACTGCTGAAGCAATCAGTCACCAAAAACTGTGCCACAGTAGCAGAGAAGCACTGACATAGTGTTGGGTGTGGCACAGTGGGAGGTAGTGTTTCATCTGTTGTATATAGGGTCACTGTCAGTCAGACCCGACTCAATGGCACCTAACAACAACAGTAAAGTATAGCTAGCCATCTGGAGGGCACTCGTGTGTGTGAGAGAATGAGTATGTTTGTATGATATTTAATTTTTTTCATTAAACACAAGTTATACCTCCCATCAGAAAAGTGTAAAGTTTTTTAAATCTATATGTGAATTAGGGATTAATAAAGGGTAAGGAGCTTGAGGAGCAAAAGGATTAGGAAAAGAGTTTAGGCAAATAGATGAATATCACCCTTATCCAAAGAATTTATGAAAGTTGGTATGAATCTTGTTCCAAGGTGAATCTCCATCCTTCAGCACCCTTCAGCAGTCACAACACGATGCCAGGAGCCAAAGAACAAGTCCCTCAGAAACACACTGGGGTACTTGCAGCTTATTGGGGAAAGCTCTTGGGAACCATACCTGGGAGAAGGTGGAGGAAGCAGGATTGGTCGGGGAGAAGTTGGACTACATTCAGTCATAACAAGACCTTAACTGGTCCCACAGGGATGCTCTGATGCTGGGATGACCCTGTGGATTCATCCCTAGCCAAGCTAAGAAGCAGGACATTTATATCTCCCCGGGTCAGTCACTGGGCAACAGCTGCCACAGGAAGATATGTGGTGGTTCTCTTCAGCAGTGGAAAATTACCTGAAGCGTAGTTCAGCTGCCACCATCAGCCATTCTTCCCAGCAGCTGCTGGGATGAGAACCTTGCTGGTGAAGCAGGGGCTGCAAGGATCTAGGACACATTACAGCACCCCCCCCCCATGTCAGTTCAGAGCTCCCACTGTAGTTTTCTATATGTTAATGAAATAAGCAACCTAAAAGGAACTCTTAGGGGCTGGGATTTAGCTCAGTTGGTAAAGCGCTACTCTACTATCTCCGAGGTCCCAAATTCGATCCCCAGCACCGCAAAAACAGGAGAAGGATGTGGCAATCCACTCTCAAAGCAAACCCGAAACAATCAGCCGTTGAAAACACTGTGAGGGTCACTATGAGTTGGACCCAACAACAACAACAAAAGGAACTCCATGAAGAAAGGTGCTCTTCACATTGTCAACCCTCAATGAAATGGTAGCTGAGTTTCAGAAGAATCTGTGGCCAGAAGAAGCAAGCTCCAGACAATACACTGCACCTCTGCTCCAGGCCCAACAACACAATACGCCACTGGTACCTTGTTATGGTTTGGATACATGTCACTCCAAAAAGGCTCATGGGTTGAAATCAGGGTGCCCAATGCAATGTTTAGAGATAGGACATTGAGGAAGTGAATGGATGATGAGGGTATTGTCTAATCAGTGGATCAATAATGGAATGGATTCATAATTGAATGGACTTTTAGAAGGTAACAGCAACTATGGAAGATGAGACCTAATTGGAGGAAGGGAGTTGTTCGGGATATGCCTTTAAAGGGTGTATCTTATCCCAGCCTCTCCCTCTCTCCATCTTACTCTTAAGCATCTTTGTTCTGCACGCCCCTCTGCCGTGACGCTCTGCCTCACCTCATGTCCCAAAGGGGCAGAGCCAGGTAATCATGGACTGAAACCTCTGAGACTGTGAGCTAAAATAAATCCTCCCCTCCTTAAGTTGTTTTGTCACAGCAACAGAAACTAACACATTCCTTAATCCTCATACTTGCATCCTTTGTCACCATTATTTGATTTGAAGAATGAAGGCTCAGCTTTAACCCAGCTGAAAGAATTACTCTTTTTTTAAGTTTGCCATCTCCTTTAGCACATACACCTAAGAGTTAATAGCATTTCACAAAGGCCCCTGGCTATTCGAACTGAAAATTAAAGAAGTATTATCAGAAACAACTTGGAGAATTAAAAGATCCTAAATAATATTTATGAATCCTTGCTAGTCCCTCACTAAAAGATGGTGGTGGTGGTGTTAGGTGGCATTGAGTCAGATCTGACTCATAGCGACCCTATGTCCAAAGAACGAAACACTCCCCAACACTGTGCCATGCCTGGCACTATGTCAGTGCTTCTCTGCTATTCATAGGGCTTTCAGTGGTAGATTGTTTCAGGAGTGGATTGCCAAGTTCTACTCTCTGCAGCCCTTAGATATAGCAGTGACCCCAGACTGTCACTGCTGAAGAGTTCACTCTGATTAGCTGCCACAGTGAGGTTCTGTGCAGCTCAGCAGAAGAAGAAAGTCAGACAGAAAAATGACAAAGGTAGTTGGAGCTGATAGGAAGGATGAGGCTTACTAGAAACCCTTTGCCTTCAGCAGCCCATGAGTTACTTATAAAAGGAAAATCCTTGCTGGGTTGAATCAGACTAGATTAATCTGACAGGAAGAGCCTTTCCCAAGGTATCTATTTGCATCTACTAACCTATGTAGAACTTTAGTGGGCTTATAGGAAAAATACCTGAACTTTGTCCACTTCAGGTATATACAGATATGCACGTACATCCCACAAATAGTCATTGAGTGCTTCCTATCCAGACACTCTGGAAAGTGCTAGAGATAGAACTGTGAATTCTAAAGTCAAGAGCTTTCCCCTTAACCCTTTACCTACCAATTTCAATCAAAATATATGACAATAAGTATTTTGCTTCTAGAAACTCTTCATTACAATGAATAAAACAAGAATATGATTAGCAAAAAATAATTAGAATGAATAATATGTTTGTTAAACACTTTTTCCCACCACTTTCTTGATTTTTTCACTTTTTGACATGTGTCTCAGTGGTCAAATGATTAGGAAGCCTACAATCTTAGTGGAGGAGACAACAATAAAATAGAATAACAAGAAAAACAAGATAAATTAATGATTGAGATAACAACGATGGTGTGGTGCCAGGTTAGAACCCAGGGCCTCAGATAGTGCAGAGCAGCACACTACCAACTGAGCTAAACCCCAGCCCCACTAAAAGACAGGACATACTAAAACTTGTCTATACACAATTTTGAAGGATTAAAATCCTTCTGGATTTTCTTTAAGCATTTATAAACATTCATGTAAGATTTTATGAGACTTACTAAAATATGTTGCAAATTTTTTTGCCTTTATCTTCACCAAAACTATATGTTCTTTGTAAGTTCTAAGGAAGGGCATACTCTCTCATCTAGTAAAATTCTTTTTTTGTGTGTGTGTGTGTGTGTGTGTGTGTGTGGTACTGGGGGTTGATCCTGGGGCCTCAGGCCTGCATGTTTTGCAAGTGCTGGACCACTGAGCTGCACCCCCAGCCCTTTTATTTTTTTCCTTACTTTCTGAGACAGGGTCTCGCTAAGTTACACAGACTTCCTCTGGTCTCAAACTTGCGATCCTCCTGGCTCCGCCTCCCAAACCACTGGGATTACAGGCGTGCGCCACCACACCCAGCTTCATCTAGTAAAGTTCTTAAGTGGCATTGCTAATGTCTCTTTGTCCCTTTTTGTTGATTACCTTGACTCAGAAATTTATCAGTTCAAGATGTATTAACTTCCTGGCCAATTCAAAGATTATATTTTGTGATTTTTAACTCACCTTCAATGGACAGTATGTCCACATTATTATCTCCCAAGAGAATAGCCAGTTATGCTTTTCCCATATGCTCAATTCTTCTTTGTCCATTTGTTAGGATTTTCATCTTTGACCAGGAGAAAAAAAAAGTATAGTGCCCTACATGGCATGAGAGTTTATAAATAACCATTGTTTCTTTCTCTTTTTGATGTTCTTCAGATTTTTAAAAATGACTTTAACAAGTACTTTGCATGTCCCTGGTTCTATCAAACTTATCACTGTTATATTGTTGATATACATAATTTATGGACCAAAAACCATTCATTTTATGCTTTAATAGGAAACCAGTCCCACCTTCACTCATTGGTACAGACAGATTCTCACCAGCATGTGCTGTTGTAAAGTGTTGTCAAGTCACATCTGACTCATAGGGACCCTATATACAATAGAATGAAACATTACCCAACACTGTGCCATGCACACTATCTTTTCTTATGTTTGAGCCCATGGTTGCTGCTTCTTATTCTTATTTCTTCCTATTTTGATTTTGTCTTTTTCTTATTTTGAGCCATGCCACATCTGCAAATGAAGAGCCCAGGGACTCTATTTCATTCCCATTACAGTTGACTCTTTTTGAGGAGGCAACCCTCCCCCAGTCCTCTTTTGAATGCCTTCCAGCCTGAGAGGTTCATTTTCAGGCACTATCTTCAACAGTGCTTCTCTGCTCTTCATAAAGTTTTCAATGACTAATTGTTTTGGGAGTAGGCTGCCCGGGTCCTTCTCCCTAATTTGTTTTAGTCTGGAAATTCAGCTGAAACCCGTCCACCCTAGGGGGCCCTGCTGATACCTAAAATACCTGTGGCATAGCTTTCAGCATCATAGCAACACACAAGCCCCCACAGCAAAATAAGCTGACTGACATGTGGGGGACCAGAATGTGAGGCTATATAAATTGCCTGCTGATAGCATAGATTCTTGAGCGAGATTACTCAACTTCAAGTTCCACCTCTGCCTGTTAGCTCTGGAAAAAATCGCCACATCTCTGTGCCTCGGCTTCCCCATGTGTAAAATGGAGATATCTACTCATATGTTAGAAACCATACATTTAAAAGCAGTGCCTGAGCTGCGCATGCACATCTGAGATCCCAACAGTTGGGAAGTAGAGACAGGAAGACCAAGAGTTTGAGGTCAGCCGAGGCTAACAAGTGAGACTTTGACTCCAAAAACCTAAAATGAAATAAAATCAGTTTCTGACATATTTTTAAAAGCAAGTACTGTTATTGCTATTCTGTTTTTTAGAATTAATTCAGTTAAGAAAGTGCCTAACATATAAATACTATATATGTGATAGTACCAGTATTTCTATGCTATTTTAAAACACAAACACAAATTTAAAATTGTTATCATTTACAAAACTAAATTGTGACATCTCTTTTTAATGCTGGTGTCAAATCCATTAGGGAGATCCATTAATCATTCTCTTCTCTTATAAATGAGATCATGTTTATATAACATCCAAAAGATGTTATTCAAGCCAATGAAGACATGCATTCATTTATCCCACATGTATCAGAGTGCCCTCTTTGGGCAAGGCATGTGGCTGGGTGTTGGTGCTACAAATATGATTAAGACATGGCTGTGCCCTCTGAATAATTATGACCTCCATTCTTCACAGTGGTCCACTAAAACTAGTCCTTTGTTGAGGCCAATCAAGGACTTTCTAGCACACTTTCCTGTCTCACATTTATCAAGCAATCATTGTTAGTAAACACCTTCATATCTTGGGTATGAAGCATCCTTTCAGGTAACTGAAAACTGAAAAAAGACATATCTCTGAAAAAAGGATTAGCAGACACTGTGGTATTTTTCTACAAAATAATTGTGATATCTTTGCCAATATCTATCTCCAGGAAAGTACTATGTTACTAAACCACTTTGTATATATCTGCAACTAAAGAGAACTGATAGAGCCAGGCTTCTTGATTCCCTCAAATTCCTCGGATAATATAACTGTGATTCACAAAATTGCTTTTCAATTTGATAGTTCAGTAGTGTCACCAATGACATTTATTGAGTATAACTACTATTAGTTGTTAAGTCACCTGCTCTAATTGAATGCTTGTGTGAAAAACATTATACCACCCAGTACATAGAAAAATTTTAAATGCCAAAAAAAGAACTGACTAAAGTTTTAAATTTAAAAATGAATGTTGTTTTTGTTGTTAGGTGCCATGGAGTCGGTATCTGACTCATACCAACCCTCATAGGGTTTTCAATGGCTGACTATTTCAGGATTGCCTTGGGAGTGGATTGCCAGGCCCTTCTCCCATTTTTGCAGTGCTGGGAATTGAACTTGGGACCTCAGAGACTGCAGTGCAGCGCTCTACTAACTGAGCTAAATCCCAGCCCTAAAAATGAATAGTCAAGGACAATGGTGCATGCCTGTAATTCCTACAACTCTGGGGGCTGAGGCAGAAAATCAGAAAAATGAAAAAGGAGCTGAGGCTGCAGCTCTGTGGTACAGCACTTGCTTAGCATGTGTGAGGGCCTGGGTTCAAATCCTTAGTGCTGAAAAAGAAAAATGGAATACAAAAGTCATTGGGGCATGATGGGATTAATCAGAAGAAACTTTAAGAAGGTGAATTTTAAGCTAGAAAATTACATACATGGATTGGTGGCAAATGAGAAGGAAGTCTCATATTCATCAAAGAAGAGATAAAGGAATTAGGCAGTAGAAAATCTATGTGGACAGCAAAGAAAATAATCCAGTAAAGAGAGAGCCCACCGAATAGGAGAAAATCTTTACATCCTACACATCTGACAGATGTTTAATATCTAGTATATATAAAGAATTCAAGAAATTAAACACCAAATTAACAAGTAATCCAGTAAATAAGTAGGCAATGGAACTGAATAGATAGTTCTCAAGAGAAGAAATATAAAGAGGCAATAAGCACATAAAGAAATGCTTGATATCCCTATCCACCAGGAAAATGCAAATCAAAACTACACTGAGATTCCATCTCCAGTAAAAATGGACAAAATCAATAAAACAAACAACAACACATGCTGGCCAAAATGTGGAGAAAAAGGAACACTTTAATACTGCCAATGGGATTGTAAGTTAGTTCAGCCACTATGGAAATCAGTATGAAAGTAATTTAGGAAACTAAAAATAGAACTACCATACAATCCAGAGGTACCATTTTTTTTTAATGGTATTGGGGATTGAACACAAGGCCTCGTGCTTGGATGCTTTGCAAGTGTTGAACCACTGAGCTGCCACCTCCAGCCCATTTTCTTTACTTTTTTGAGACAGGGTCTCACTGAATTATGCAGACTTCCCCTGGTCTTGAAAGTGCAATCCTCCTGCCTCTGCCTCCTGAGCAGCTGGGATTACAGGCGTGCGCCACCACACCCGGCTCCAGGGATACCATTTCTAGGAATATACCCAAAGGAAGATAAAACATTATCACAGAAACACCTATACTTCCATATTTAATGCAGCACTTTTCATAATTGCAAGGTTATGGAATCAATCCAGATGTCCATCAATAGAGAATTGAATTAAAAACTTGTGGCATGTATATACATTGGAATACTATTCGGTAGTAAAGAAGAATGAAATTATATCATTTGCAGCAAAATAGATGGAACAGGACAGTATCATTTTATGTGAAATAACAAAAACTCAAAAAGAAAAATACTACATGTTCTTTGTCAAACATGGGCACTAGATCTACCTTAGGGAGGCAATATATATATATATATATATATATATATATATATATTTAGAAAATACAAGTTGACCCAATATGGGGTAAGGTGACTAGTGGAAGTGAATAGGAAAGTGGGAGATAGAAGGGGAACAACTTAGAGGGGTAAAAAGGGAGAGAAAAAGTAAAAAAAATACATGATATAACTATATGAAAATCAAAAATATGCTATAACTCATAATTGCTTACAACTGTCATTCTATGTTAATCAAAAATTTTCCCTTATTTCTTTTTTGTTTAATTTGTTTTGTAAAATGTTTAAGGAGATGGAAGTGCCAACAATCCGGATTTGATAGATGCGTAAAGGATCTATGAACTGAATTATCACTCTGCATGTCATCAATATTTATAATTAAAATACAAATAAAAAGACAATGTAACTTGCTGGCCTAAAGTAATTCTATCAAAAAGAGGAAAGAAAGAAAGAAAGAAAGAAAGAAAGAAAGAAAGAAAGAAAGAAAGAAAGAGGAAAGGAAAAGAAAAGAAAAGAACGGAAAAGAAAAGAAAAGAGAGATCTGGGTGGAAAATCTTCCTATTGTAATAGCACACACACACACATACACCCCTCTGCCTTTCCAAACCTCATGTTTGTGAGAGGGGAAGGACAAGCCAATCAACGAACTTGACAGGTGTAGAGTGTCTGCCGCACTGCTGAATAGAAGCCATATATTCTGTGATCCTAGATGGGGCATGGCTTTGCAAGTTTCCCCATCCCCATGAATCCCAGGGAGCTCTCAGAGAACAGGCTCGGGTCCTGGAAGCTGACTGTCAGATGACACTGAGTAAATCAATGATACATTGGTAAACTGTTGTTTGGAGAATGTTTCCTATTATAATACAAGAAGTATTTCAGAGCTGCCCAACTCAGAAATCTAACTCCAAGTAGCTCCTTAAGGGGTTTTAAAACTGCCTCTTGCAGCCACAGGATAGGAAAGAATATAGACATGAGAGAAACCACACCCCAAGAGAACTCAGGTTAGAAATTCAGAGAGGCAAAGCATCTTGCTCTCAAATGGCTATAAGCAAGCAAAGATCAAGCAAAAAGCAGCACTGAGGGGCAACAAGGAGCAAACAGACACCCAGGCAGAGAAGGCTAAGCCAGGAATACCCCAGGCACAATCAAGTATCAGACAGGATCGACTCTTTTTCTGTGGATCCAGTTATAACTGAGATTTCCAGAAGTTCCTGCAAGAAGAGACACTATGGCTTCACATCAAATCCCACACCTTCACGTAGTCTATGACAGACAACAAGTTCAAAGTTTTCAGGTTGTCACCATCTATGCATGGACCCAATGGACACTACCTTTAGAATTATGTCCCCAGGCCCTCCCTCCAACCTTAAAGAACTGTCCTAAGAGGATTTTGTTTCTGTGGGCCACACATCACATGCCTGCAGATGAATCATGCGTCTGCATTTGAGTGCTCCGTGCCAGCCTTTGTGGGACATTCTGAGCACCTGAACATTTTCTCATCTGGACCTGTTCCTTCAGAGCTACCCTCGTCAACTAGTATGGAAAGGAGAAATCTGCTCACTTTGGCATTTCCCTAGATTTCCTAACATGAACTTGATTCTATGATTATTTTGGTTTTTTGTTTAACATGTTCTTTTTTAATTTTCAGTACTAGGGAATTGAACTCAGGGGCTTGCACATGCAGTGAGTACTCTACCGCTGAGACACCCTATTGGCCCCCTTTTTTTTATTTTGAGACAGGGTCCTGTTAAGTTGTGCAGGCTGCCTCTACCCTTGTACTCATGATCCTCCTTCCTCAGCCTCCCAGGTCACTGGGATTAGGGATTTAACACATTCCTATAGAATGCTTACTATGTTCTAGGCACTGCTGTAAGAACTTTATGGAACTGACTCATTTAGTCCCCACAATACTCTATCACCTGTATGCCTTCCTCTACACATACACACACACACACACACACACACACACATTCCCTTATCCTTCTGTATGTTTACATCTTTGTCTAAACTTTTTTTATGTGATCACATATTATGCTATTATTTATGTCTTTGTACCATACCAACATGGATTATTCATTCCAAGCAAGGAAGAATTGTTTGCTGACACTTATTTAAATGCTGTGACTTCAGAAACTTCAACAGTTATTTCCTCCCTGGCACATTATTGAAGGGTATTCCTCTTACTGATGTTGTTTCCTCTCAAGAGTATAACCTTCAGATTTCCTGCAAATACAATAGCTTACTTCCTATATTAGTCAAGATTTTCAGAGAGACAGAACTAATTAGATATGTGTGTGTGTGTGTGTGTGTATACACACGCACACACACACATACACACAGAGTCCCCACGTGTCTGTCAGGTGTGGGGGCTTGCATGTTGCTGTGGTGCTGAAAACTATGCCAAGGGTATCTCAGATACAAGCAGGGCCACCCACAGTGGACAGGTTTCAGCTGAGCTTCCAGGCTAAGACAGACTAGGGAGAAAGACCTGGCAGCTCACTTTTGAAATAATTTTCCATTGAAAACTCTATGAATAGCACTGTCCAATGTACTGCCAGAAAATGAGCCCCCAGGTTGGAAGGCATTCAAAAGATGACTAGAGGAGAGTTGCCTCCTCAAAGAAGTGTTGACCTTAATGATGAGAATAGAGTAAAGCCCCTGGGACTTCCATTTGCTGATGTGGCATGACTCAAAATGTGAAGAAACTCAGTGGCAACAACAATGGGCTCAAATATAAAAAATATATAAAAAAGATTATGTACATGGCATAGTGTCAGGTAGTGTTTAGTTCTATTAAACATAGGGTCACTATAAGTTGGACCCGACTCCATGGTACTTGACAACAACAACAACACACACACACATATGTATATATATAGTTGTTGTTGTTAGGTGCCATCTAGTCAGTATCTGACTCATAGCGACCCTCATAGGGTTTCAACGGCTGATTGTTTCAGGATTGCCTTGGCAGTGGATTGCCAGGTCCTTCTCCCATTTTTGTGGTGCTGGGAATTGAACTCAGGACTTCAGTGACTGCAGCGCAGCACTCTACGAACTGAGCTAAATCCCAGCATATATATATATATATATATATATATATATATATATATATATATACATACATACATACACACACACATACGTACACACACACACATACATGTTGAGAGAAGAAGAGCAAGATTATGGAATTTGGCTCATGTAATTATGAAAGCCAAAAAGTCCTCAGATCAGCCACCTGCACGCACAAGAACAATGAATGCCAGTGGTCTAATTGAGTTCAAGTTCAGAGACCTGCGAATCAAATGCATCAATGACCAAGGGCAGGAAGAGATGGATGTCCCTATTCAAACAGGGAGAGCAAATTCATCATTCCTCCGCCTTTTTATTCTATTTATCCCTCAACTAGATTGAATGATGCCTACCCACACTGGTAATATGTTTTACTCAGTTCACAAAAGCACATGCTAAAATCTCTTCTTGAAACACCCTCACAGACACACTCAGAAATAAAGTTTTATTACCGGCTATTTGAGCATCTTTTAGTCCAAGCAAGTTGACACATAAAATTAAACTTATCACAAGTCCACCCCTTGTCAACTTGACTCCTGTACATTTCTCCTTAAACTATGCTTAGTCTCCAAATAAAGACAATAATTTTACCTAATATGATCCAACTATCCTACATATGGGCTGGGATTTAGCTCAGTTGGTAGAGCACGGCTCTGCAGTCTCTGATTTCCCGAGTTTGATTCCCAGCACCACAAAAATGGCAGAAGGATGTGGCAACCCACTCCCAAGGCAATCCCGAAAAATCTGCCATTGAAAACCCTACGAGGGTCGCTATGAGTAGAACATGACTCAACAGCACCTAACAACAACCACAACAACAACAATCCTATATATCTCTGTAGCCATATCACCCTGGCATCTGATCCTGCCTGATCTTGGAAGCTAAGAAGGGTTGGCCTGGTTAGTCCTTGGAGGGGAAACCACCTGGGAATATCAGGTGCTGCAGGCTCAGGGGAAGGACCTGGTAACCCAGTCCTGAAACAATCTGCTATTGAAAACCCTATGAATAGCATAAAAGCACTGATATAGTGCCAGGCATGGCACAGTGACAGAGAGTGTTTCATTCTGTTGTATGTAGGGTCACTATGAGTCTAACCCTACTCAACGGCACCTAAAAACAACATCTTACATACAGCAAAATGCACTACTGTCTCCCAGAGAAGAGGAGATTAACTCCTTAAATAATTTTTACTTTTCTCTTGATATCCCATAATTTAAATACTATGACACAAATAAATAATATAAATACTGATTGGCATAAAGTCAATATATCTTATGTTACATGATAAGGGAAAAAGAGAGGAAAGAAAACAAAGGTATTTGCTTATTGGAGTATATTTATATATACACACAAAGTGAAAATACTCATGACAAATTACAGTTCTCATTTCTATAATTGGTTGCAGGGTCATAGCTAGTATTTATAATGACCTTTTTCTGGATTTCTGTATAACTACCCATTCTATATTCCTTTTGCCTTCAACAAATAGCTCAGTTGATCATGGTTCTTTACATGACAAGTTGATTCAAACCTTCATTCCTAAAGGGTTTGGGTTGTTGTAGTTTTCCATTGACCTTAATCATAGAACATGGTTATACAAAGAGTCACCCTAAAGGATCTCCTGTATTCAAGGCATCTTCTTCCTTTTCTTCCTTATAGAATAGTAATCCCATTTCCCACTTCGTAGTTATGATCAGTCACCCCAACACCATTGTAACTCCCTTCCTTGTTGACTCAGACATGGGGAGTCCAAAGTAGTTTGGTGCAATCTTAACTTCCAGTTCAGTGAAATCATTTTTGGGTGTCTTGGAAGAAGCATTCTTCCCTCTGGAACTAAGTCCTCTAGGCAAGCAGAACATAAAGTCTCAGGAACAGGAGGCAAAAATTTTGTTCCTGGGTCACTAGGGCTAATAGTGACTAGTATCTCTTCCAGTTTTACCCTTTGATTCCTCGACCTGTGAATTCTGGTTATTAGAGAAACAATAGTATATATTGGACACTGGTTCAGAACATATATAACTTCTTGAGTGGTTTGACACACACCTACAAGGTATTACAATATGTAACTAAATCTTCAAAAGGGTCTCCCACCCTATGTATAGCACATGTCATACTTCTTTTGCCATGAGGTGTTCCTTGATAAAAAGCAATGCTATGTGAAATACCATGACAGTAAAATTCTATAAGTCCATGGATGATACTCTAGCCAGTTCCATTGTAGGTAGAGATATTTTTTTCCACTGAGAAAGGGTGATCTGAATCTAGGGGCTCAGTGTTCCCTGCTATATCAGGGTGTTCCCACACATCCCTATCCCACCTTATAGGAATGTGTTCCTTCCCAACCAATGTCTTCACTTTAATAGTAGAAACCCTCATAGGCTGGGAGTTTTACTTACATTGTAATTCAACCAATCACAGCATAAGGTTCTTTGTGTGATTTTCAGTAATTTCAGCCTTGCAGCTACAGGAGGTTAGACTCTAATTGAGGACACACATAGGAGCCCTAAAAGTGATTTATGCTGCCTGTCAGCTGAGAATTTGAATCCTTGAACTCATTTTTTTTACAATTTTGTCCAGTGATAGAGGGAGCAACCAGCCAACATCATTATAATACATAATTTTCCAAAATTATTCAGCGGTATCAAATACAAAATCACTTAGCTCCTTGTTTTGTAACCAAACACAATGGTTTTGTGTCTTGGTGAGTGGAAAGCCAAAAAACATAACCAGGAGATAAAAGAGCGGAGAAAGATTTATTGCCCATAGTGGGCAAAGAGAGGACTGGAATTATCTGCAAAATGGTGCTCCCAGTGAACAAAGGGAGCCTGGGAATATTATTCAAGGAATATATATATATATATATATATATATATATATGTATGTATGTATGTATACATATGTATATGTGTATGTATATGTATACACACA
This sequence comes from Pedetes capensis, assembly GCA_007922755.1. Classification (NCBI taxonomy): domain Eukaryota; kingdom Metazoa; phylum Chordata; class Mammalia; order Rodentia; family Pedetidae; genus Pedetes; species Pedetes capensis. The sequence continues at coordinate 78,985 of VMDO01006265.1, read as the reverse complement.
CACACACACACACACACACACACACACACATATATATATATCCATATAGGAAATATAGGATATATATATATATATATATATATATATATATATATATCCATATAGGAAATCACATGTACAGACAGGCACAATTTTTAGCATGCTCACTTTAAGGTATACATTTCTGAGTATGTTCAATTTAAGATCATAGACCACATGTTCAAAAAAAAGATGGCAGACACACATCTAAGCATGATCAACTTAAGGTTACAGATCTCATGTTTAAAAAGGAAAGACAACAAGCCAGGCATAGTGGCACATGTCTGTAATCATAGCACTCAGAGGCTAAAGCAGTTAGATTGCAGATTAGAGGCTAGCCTGGGCTACACAGTGAGTTTGAGAACAGCCTGGACTTCTGTCTCAAAAAAATAAATAAAATAAAATAAAATGAAAAATAAAAAAGGAAAAAGGAAAAATTAAAAAAAGAGGAAAGATGGTGGGCACAAATGCTTCTGGACATGGCCAATTCCATATTATAATGAGCCAAATTTATCCTAGGTAACTTAAAACAAGGAACTAGAGTGCTCAGTGACCTTAGAGGGGTCTTCATAAGTTTTTCTAAGAAGTTCCATCTGAAACAAAAAGAAAGGACAACTTTGAAGAAAGGTAATGTAGGTGTTTGCCCTGAAAGTACCTGCCTTGCTTAGTGGCTAACAGTTTCTCACAAGTGAGTGATCGAGTCCACAAACCATGGTTTCTCACTGCTCTTTTTACTATGGAAATAGATGCTTATTGTTGTTATTTTTAGGTGCCTTAGAGTCGGTGTCTGGCTCATATGGACCCTACGAACAACAGGTGAAACACTATTATTAGTGCTTCTCTGCTATTCATGGGGTTTTCAATGGCTGATTATTTTTTGGGAGTGTGTTGTTGGGTCCTTCTCCCAAGCCTACAGAACCTGGTGTTCCCAGGGAGTCTCCCATCCAAGTACTAACCAGGCCCGACCCTGCTTGGCTTCCAAGATCTGGGGATCAGACGTGGCAGTGGTATGACTGCAGGCAGAGGCTCATTAGCCTCTTTAAATCTAACCAGATTAGAGGGCCAATTCCAGAAACTCCAAAAGCACCTCAGGGAACTTAATTCTTAAAATGCTGTTACATTAGAATTACTCCCAGTACTAAAATTTCTATTATTCGGGGTTCTCCTGAGAAACAGAACCAACATGATACACACACACACACACACACACACACACACACACACACTCATACACACACACACGTACATACACATGGGCTCCCACAGTTATGTCATTGTTGTTAGGTGCCATTGAGTCAGGTCTGACTCATAACAACCCTATGTACAACAGACAAAACACTCCCCAACACTGTGCCATGCCCAGCATGATATCAGTATTTCTCTGTTATTCCTAGGGTTTTCAATGGCTGATTGTTTTTTGGTAGTGAGCTGCCAGGTCCTTCTCCAAAGCCTACAGTACCCAGTATTCCCAGAAAGTGTCCCATCCAAGGACTAACCAGGCCCAACCCTGCTTAGCTTCTGACATCTGATGAGATCAGGTGCCAGGGTGGTACCATTAGACCTCACAATTATGGAGGCCAAGAAGTTCCACAATCTACTGGTGTAAGTCTTCATCTGTGCCTAAAGGCCTGAGAACTGTTGTTGTTGTTATTATTAGGTGCCATAGAGTTGTATCCGACTCATAGTGAACTTCATAGGGCTTTCAATGGCTGATTGTTTCAGAATTGCCTCCAGAGTGGATTGCCATGTCCTTTTCCAGATTTTGTGGTGCTGGAAATCAGACCTGGGACCTCAGAGACTGCACAGCAGTGCTCTACCAATGGAGCTAAATCCCAGCCCAGCCTGAGAACCAAAAGCACTAAAATATGAGGGCAAGAAGAGATGGATATCCCAGCTAAAAAAAAGAGGGGTCAGTTTCACCATTCTTCTGCTTTTTTGTTCTACTCAGAGCTCATCAGATTAGACGGTGACCACTCCCACATTGCAGAGGGCCATCTTCTTTACTCATTTTGCAAATTCAAATGCTAATCTCTTCTGGAAATACCATGATACAAACATAGAGAAATGATGTTTTATCAACTTTCTGGGTATCCTGTGGCTCAGTCAAGTTAATGTATAAAATCAACCATCACACTTCCTCTTCTCTGGGATGAAAGTAGGGGATGGCTATACCATCACCACAGCAGCATGTCCTACTATTCCATGCAGCCCCTCAACTCTAGTCTCTTAGCATTGCTGAGGATATCTGCAAAGACATCATTTTTTTCCTGTCAAATTGCAGGACTCTGAACAACAACTATGGCCACAGCAATTTTCTCCCATACCCAGGTCTAGCTCTGTCACACTTAGCCTCCGCATGGTTGTGAAACAGTGTGGAGTGCTTAGTGCAGCACTCTGGGAAACTAGGAGCTTGACAAATGCTTTTTCATGGTGCTAATGCTGAAGATCAGAGGGGAAAAAAACATTCCCTGAAACAAAGGGGCGCACTGTGAGTGAATTCACCTTTCAGAATGGGCTGTCTGGCCACCAGGCCCCTCTGTGCCCCACACATAAGAAAGCAACATCATGAACATCAGCACAGGACTGAGCATGCAGGGATGGGGCCCCCTGGCACCAAGTTCTTCAGTGCCAAAATGCCTCTACTGCACAAACAGAGGAAAAATCAGATCCTAAATGTAATAACTAAGTTGGGAAAATATGAACTGACATAAAGGATAGGAACCCACACACCGGCATGAGCAAAACCCCCATAGATTCCAAACTTAGTAGAGAATGTTTATTCAAACACACTAATTAGCAAGCAAAATGCACATTCGTGAAACAGAGCTCTTAAGAAAGTGAGGAAGGATGGAGAGGTTAGTGGGGGGAAATAAGACAATTTCCTTAGTGAGAATGATGAGAGAATTGCTTGCTCAAGGGCAAATTTTATGGAAAATCATGATCCAGTGCTAACAGAGGGAGAAACCTTTCCAAAGAGTTAATGGAGCAGTTAGAGAAATTCAGGTTCAGTAAATCATGAGGACTGGGAGTATTGATCTGAACATTCTGGTAGATGAAAATATGGAGCTGAGTTGCTGACCCAACTATATAATAGAACAGCTCTTCAAAAGTGGCTGGGGATTTTAGTTGCTGAGTTGATGCTGGAGTTCTGCCATAGAACTCTCCCTCCCAAACGGTTCTCTTAAGAAATTCTGCACACTCTATCCTGGAGATTAGGAGACTTGCACACTCACATTCTTCACACAACTGTGCCTTTTATTTCTCTGAGGCTTCCCCAATCCATACCATTCAGCCTAACTTCTCATCTGATCTCTAGGGGCTTACTTCCAAGTCACTCCATGACATTTCTACTCAGATGATTCACAACCACTGGTAATTAGACACTTACCACCCCAATGTCCCCACCAGGATAGCTAACCTAAGAAGAAAACAGAGCAAGCAAACCAGGAAATCTTCCCAATTGTGTTCCTTGCCCTCGATCCAGTTTACCAATGATATTAGTTAGCACTAACCTCAGCTAGGGGATTTAGCTCAGTTGGCAGAGCTCCGCTCTGCAGTCTCTGAGGTCCTGAGTTTGATTCCCAGCACTGCAAAAATAGGAGAAGGACGTGGCAACCCACTCCCAAGGCAATCCTGAAACAATCTGCCATTGAAAACCCTATGAGGGTCACTATGAGTAGGATACGACTGGACAGCACCTAACAACAACAACCACCTCAGCTAGATATTCAGCCTTTCTCTCATTCAGTTTTCCCATCTGGAGAATGTAACAAACACTTGATGAGAGGATTGAACAAGGGTAGGTAAATAAATCACTTCAAAGGATAGTGGCAAATAGTAACATGCATGCCGTTATGTTACCAGCATTAATATTGCATTAAAATGTTTGTTTACTTCTTTACATAGACTCCACCAGCATCAGCAGACCCCAGGCTGCCCTCAAACCGCCTCAGCCCTAGGCTTATCCCATAAACATGAGTCTCAGAACTTCTCTGGATATCTGTCCAAACTTAGTCTGGGTGGAGAGTAGGATAGTTCCTTGAGGGGGAGAAATAGGATCTGGCCTGAAGACCCCACTCAAATGGCACTGCACACCAGGGACTTGCCTTCAAGGAAGCAATCTGAACTGCCCCCCCACCCCGCCCCAGGTGCAGGGATCCCACACAGGGGTCTTGCTCATGGTTAAGAGCAGTACTTCCCTATCACCTAGTTAGTACATGGGGATGATCTGGAAGGACACTTGAGCCACTTTTCATGAAGACATTGTTTCTGCAGATGTGTGCCTAATTGCATTGTATGTTAAGTAAGAAGGAACTTGGATGCATTAAAAACTAATAGAAAATCATATGAATAATGGATCTGTGGTAGTATACAAAATGATCATCACTACACCCAGGTTAGACAAAGCATCCCTGAAATGGTTGGTGTGGGCTATATGACTTTACAGTCTTTTCATTGGTGGCTTGAGGAGAACAGGAGCAAGAGAAAAAGCAAATAAAATCTAGATTGGGTGAAGGACATTCAGTCCCACATGCTGCTTATGCTTATAAAACAACGTGTGTAAGGTTCTGTCCCCACTCCCTCGTTCTCAGAGATGTGCCACATGGCCTTGAGCCCCTGAGCCTAAATTGTAGTTGATACAAATCCCTTATACCAACCCATTCTCCTAGGATGAGGAGAACCCATGGATGTCAGCAAAGTTGGTTTGGGTCGGCCATGGTGGAGCCAGACCAACAAGATTGTGATTGCAGGAATTATACTGAACTGTCCTGGTCCATAGAAGGTCAGGTCGGGGAGAACCAAGGATAAAGCAGTGTTTTCCAACACCCCCCCACACACACTTCTGCCTCACCCTCATCTTCCCCCAAAGCCTGCTTTGGGATATCAGAAAAAGAAAAAAGAAAACCCCACCACTGTAATCTATCCATCTTCAGCCTCCTGAGGTTATTTCCAAAGGGTTGGTAGTTTCTTATGTTTTCCTTCTCATCATGCCAGTCTCTAATTACTTAGTTATCACACACACACACACACACACACACACACACACACACTGTTGGCACATTTTGGCTTGTAAAGTTTTTGGTAATATGTGGGCTCAACAAGAGAAACAACAACAACAAAAAAGAGTATTTTCTGGCAAATTATATAAAGACAGGCAGAGCCAAGTAGCACAGGTAATAGGGTGACCATTTCCAAAAGTCCACCTCTCCACACAGCTTCCTTGATGCAGTTCTTTTTTGCCGTGAAGTGTTTTCATGGTAATGAAATCTGTACTCAAAAATCAAGCCTTCCTACATAGAGATACCTTGGGACTATTCTCTGTAGTGTAGCTGTGTGTGCCACGACCCTGTTTCTGAGTGTGCTCGTGAGTGTATGCATGTTTGGATAAGGGGAATGTTGCTATCAGTGTGTGATCCAAGTGCATTATCTGATCTCATGGGGTAAAATAAGATATGGATCTAATTTGATGAGACACTAAAATCTTCTGACTTGTCTTATCTAACAGGATTCTGGTGCATGTTTTTCATTATAAAGATTTGGGGTAATAACTTTACTTAATGCTTGGATTTTCTTTTTTCCTCTGAATTGCCAGTGGAGAGTCAGACACTGATTTACAAACAGAGGTTTCTTAAGTACTATTTTTAGAACAATGCTGTACCAGATTTGTAAGGGGGGGGGGGGGACTACAGTCACTTCTGAGCAAAGTAGCATTTCACTGCATAATAATGAAGTACTAATTGCTCTTTGTCATCACTTTTTATGCAAATTGCCCTGGAGCATTTGCCCAATATGCATTTTACATTTTAACAAAGAAAGTGGAGTCTTGACAAACAAGATTTATATAACCAATCACAAATAAAAATATCAGCTATAAAATAAACTGCTTAAGGTGCATTCTCTAAGGATATAAAGTTTTCTGTTGTATCATTCTCATTATTAGACCTATTTGACCAATAAGATTCCTTTGAATCTAAAATAATGGTTTACATGTCAAGCAAAAAATAAGTTTGTGTGTAAATTGTGCATATTTTACTTACCCTACAATTTACCATGGAAGTCTGATGTAAAAATTATGTTCCCAGCAGAATTTAAATAGACTGGTCAAAAATGTAGATTATCGAGGAATCAGATTGTATGAAAGTATTTATCACAGGCATAAGTCTCACTATTTGAGAGGCTCCCATTATCCTAATAAGGTCCTGTTTTCAGAGAGACAGTTATCAGTATTATCAAAAAATAAAAAGAAATATGATTTGCATATCATAAATAAGTATAGAGTTTGAAACATACCTCATGAATACGTGCATTCAAACTCTGGTCTGGGGACCACCATTGGTCACAATTGTACTGGCACCAGGACAAACAGAAGTGAGAAATTTGAGTTTTAAATTTTCAGGGATCTTTAGGGAGAAAGCTAAAATTCAAACCTGGTCTTCTAGACTATTATGAAGATACATTTGTGAAGGTAAGAGGCTAGAACATACTTTATTTAGAAGTCTGTTAGCTTGATCTATACCATTTAAATATTTAAACATATATATGTGGGCCTGTATCTGTACTCTTGCCCCAGGCCTCACTAAAGATAGGGACAGGTCTACTTCAGACTCACAAGCATCAATGAAATCTGCACATGGTTATTCTAAAAATGGAATGAAATGTAAAGGCAGCTGACTTTGAAGGCCATCACCTCTGCTTTTCAAAAAATCCATACTTTGCAGATAGAAAAATACACTATGTGATGAGGTGCTGTTTCTTCCAAATGCACTGAAATGAACTGTTGTCGTATATAAATGACCACCCTAGAGTGTTGTTGCCAAAGTAGGATAATCCCTTGAAATAATGATTATTACACTGTGAAGGCTGTTTAGTGCCAAACTTCAAAGCCATTTACAGCAGAAAGGTAATTAGTCTACAGCCTCCTTCTTCTAGGTTGGAACTGTAAAGTGTTATCTGCCCACTTTACAATCAACCAACCCCAGATCCAGAAGAACATTTGTCTAAGGTCATTGAATCAGTCAGGGGCCAGTGGCATTGTAGAATCGTCACTCCCAGTCCCAGACTCCCTCCATTAGACAGCCTGATAATGAGATGAAATACTGGTAAACATGAGCTTCTAGGCTCAGGAAATGTACTGTGAAGGGCATAATGAATTACTTATGCTGTGTGGTGTATGTATAAATCATATTAAAGCATGCTGAATAGTACATTATCATGCTTCTATTTTGCATTACAAAAGTAACTAATGTAAGCTGCAAAGTGTACTTTTAATTCATTATTCATTTCTGAAAGTAGTCAGACCACTATTCAAGTCCCATAAAAGGCTACCAGTATAAGCAAATCTGCTTTTCAATTTATGAAGATGAAACAGCAAGATTTTTAAAATCAATTTTAAATTAATGAAGTTGTATTTATCAAAACTCATATTAAATTTTTGCATTTCTAGTTCAGATGGAGGAATTATGACAAGCTATAACTTTTTTCCTCTAAGAGATTATATTTTTCAAACCCAGAAACCAATATAATTCCTTTTATTACATGTGACTTCTGATACTGTTTTGCATCACTTTTAGTGTTTACATTAGGTCAAAAAATCTGCTTTTAGTTTCCTTTCTCATTCAAGTTCAGCTATGTATATTCTGATTTTCCCTAGTGTCTACTTCAGTGTGGATAGTGTCTCCACTATCCACTACTGCTCCACTTCTACTACTTCTACTGCTTCGCCAGTGCATAAGCAAGGAGTTGGAGCATACTCACCTACCCAAGTACTCCATGACAGTGTCTCTCAAAGGTCTTTCTAGTGGTGGCTTAAAAGCCAGAAGCCATCAAGGGAAAGACTGTTACAAATTGACACAAAAGCAACATAAGTGCAAAATACAAATGACAAACCAAGAAAATGCCTTCAAACTTTATTGCAAAGGGCCAAACTTCTTAATGTACAAAGAGTTTTAGAAATTGAGAAAAGTCCAAAAACCTCATAGAAACTAAACAAAGGATGTGTATAGGAAATTCACAAAGAAAGAAATACAAATGAGCGTAAAACATGAAAAGATGTGCAACCTTGCCCAGATGAAGAACAAAAGGCTACATGATGATACCATTTCTCACTTAGCCGGAAAAAAAAAAACCCTCAAAGTTTGATAATATAATTATTGGCAGAGCTGTGGAGAAATAGCCACTCACATATGCTGATGGGACTGCAAATTAGGATAACTTTCAGGGATGGCAATAGCACAATCCTAATCAAAGCTATTTGCTTTGACCCACTAACCTCATTTCTGCAAATTTATCCTATACATGGTATGCACACAATTATGAAAAGAGATATGGATAAAGTGGTTATGGCTTGAGTATGAAATGTCTCCCACAGGCTTGGTGTTGAAGCTGTGCTCCCCAGCTGGTGCTATTATTCTGGGAGGTGGTGGAAACTTCAAGAGGTGAGACCTAGTTGGAGGAAGTAGGTCACTATGGGCATGTCCTTGGGGCATAGCTACCCCCAGCCCCTTCTTGTCTCACTCTCTGCTTTTTGACCACCATGAGGTGAGCAACATTGCTCTACCACACCATTCCACCAGGATGTTCTGCCTTACCACAGGACCACAGCAACGGAGCCAGCTCACCATGGACTGAAACCTCCGACACCATGATCCCAAATAAATCTTTCTTCCTTTTAAGTTACTCTCTCAAATAGTTGTCACAGCAATGAAAAACTAACACAAAAGTTATTAATTGTCGAACTATTTTTAATAGCAAAAGTTTGAAAATCACCCTGGTGTCCATTAATAGGCATGAGGTTTAATTTTATGTATTTACTTGACTAAACCACAGGGTGCCCAGGTATTAGTTCAAACATTATTCTGAGGGTTTTGGGATGAGATTAACATTTAAGTGAGTCAACATTTGGGTAAAGCAGATTGCCCTCTCTAGTATGGGTGGGTCTCACCCAGTCAGTTGAAGGCCTGAATGGAACAAAAAGGCCAATTCTCCCCCAAGTAAGGAAGGATTTCCCCTGCCTAATGGTCTTCAAATTGGGACACTGGGTTTTTTTTCCTACTCTCCCATTTAAACTAAAACATTGGCTCTTCCTGTATTTCTAGCATGATGGTGTCCAGATTGGAACTACATCATTAGCTGTCCTTGCTCTTTGCCTTACAGACTTGTTTAGCAGATCTTGGGACATGTCAGCTTCCATTATCACGGAGTCAACTCTTTCTAATAAATCTTTTTGTATTCATATTTGCAACGTATTGGTTCTATGTCTCTGACTAACACAGTAAGGAATTGATTACATAAACTATAATGCATATGTTAGGAATAGTACTCAGCTATAAAAAATGGGGGCTGGGATTTAGCTCAGTTGGTGGAGTGCCACTCTGCAGTCTCTGAGGTCCTGAGTCTGATTCCCAGCAACACAAAAACGGGAGAAGGACATGGTAACCCACTCCCGAGGCAATCCCTAAACAATCAGCCATTGAAAACCCTGTAAGGGTCTCTATGAGTCAGACATGACTCGATGGCACCTAACTACAACAACAATAAAAAATGGGGGCGACTCCTATCTGTTGATAAGGAGAGCTCTATAGGACATATTAAAAGAATAACAATAAGTTACAGAACAGGATATATTGTATGCCAATTTTTGCAAAAAAAGAGAGAAGAGATAAGGGTACATATTTGTAATTGCTTGTGTTTGTATTAAGAAACATTGAAAAGAAACACAGAAAAACAAAGTTAAATGTCTGGGGTTTAGCTCAGTTGGTAGAGTGCTTGCTCAGCACACTCTGAGGTCCTGGGTTCCATCCCCAGCACTGCAAAAAATGGGAGAAGGACCTGGCAGCCCATTCCTGAAACAATCCCAAAACAGCCATTGGAAACCCTATGAAGAAAGAAAGAAACAAAGAAACAAAGAAAGAAAAGAAGGGAAAGGAAAGAAAAGAACTGTATGAATAACACTGAAACACTGACACAGTACCAGGCATGTCACAGTGTGGGAAACTGTTTTGTTCAGTTGTACATAGGGTCACTATGAGTTGGACCCAACTCAATGGCACCTAACAAAAACAAATTTGGAATCAAAATGAAAGAGGACATATGCTTCTAAATGAGTATTTTTCCAGTCCTTATTTTTTGAGTTATATAAATATGTTACAAAAAATAAAAATTTTAAAAATGACATCATATCACCCTAATTTATGTCTTTGTGGCACATATAATAATGTTTCCCGGTTTAATTATTTACTTCCTTAAACAAAGTGCACCAATTTATTGACCTGTGTGCCAAATCCAACCTGCCTGTTGTTTAGCAAATAAAGTTTTATTGAAACACAGCGATGCTCATTCATTTACATACTTCTAAGGCTGATTTTGTATGACAGTAGCAGAACAGAGTAGATGTAACTAAGAACCATGTGGCACACAAAGCCTCAAAGCTTGCTAAACCTTGCTCTAGAAAGTGAATTCCTTCCTAATAAAATGGGGCAGAAAGCTCATTTGGTCTCTATCCCTTGCCATCTAGAATCATATCTAGGACATAGCTAGATAGCAGGTGTTCAATAAATACTTTCACAAGTTGAGGTCCTGGGAAAGTGAACTCCAAGATAAAGAGACAGGTGAGCAGAAGGTTCTCTAGGGAGTGCTCCTGGGACCTCCACTTAACGGTAGGTAGGGATCAGAGTGGGCAGAAAAATAAAGCTTGGAACAGTTTCCATGGACTGCCCCACTAGACTTGGCAGAGAGTTCTAAGGATGTCTGATCCTTCAGAGCTGTCTCAGTGAGTTGAGAGGGCTGAGCTTTTAATGTCCTATTTGGATCTGTCATTGAATGGGGATGGCCCTGGGAAGGAGGTGTGACCTGGAGGAAAGAAGCTTCCCTCAGGCCTGAAGAGGCAGTGCCAGCTGAGGGCTGCCTGCCAGCAGCCTCTTCCCCCAACAACAGCTGTGCATAATGAATCCTTAACACCTGGCAGGCGGGCAATGTAGCATCCTCTACAGGTATGAGCGGAATAAGCAACAATGTGAGTGTATTTGTATGCTTCTGCTGCAGTGATGATTCCAAACTCCTTTGGAAGTACTGTCCAATAGGTTTTACCTTCACATTCTTTCACTTTCACATGTGTCTGAGTTTGTGTACTCTCAGAAGCAGACTATAAGATGATGATCGGAGCTCAAGCAGTTTTATGTGGGATGTAGTGGACGCTAGTAGAGGAAAGAAGTCGGACAGTGAAGGTATAGCAGCCATTCCCACTGAACATGGTCAATACAGAACCATGTTACTTAAGTAGGGTTCAAGGAATGCTGCTCATCCAGGAACTGTTTGTCTTTGACTTCCACTGTGACAACTGAATTTATAACTACCATTGCATTGTCACCTTGAGGACTGAGAGGTAGCCCAGCAGTAGAGTGCTTGCTTCATATGCACAAAGCCTTGGCTTCCATCCCTAGCACCTCCCAAGAAAAGACACCTGAACATATTTTGACCCATTTGGGAGACTGTAACCATATAACCATATTTTTCCAATGTGAGGATAGTAATTTTCATTTCTTTTTCCAGAAAAGATGAAATATTTCCCACCTCAAAGTTGAGTTTTTATCCTTTGAATCTAAAGAATCCATATTTCTCACTTTAAAACAATGGTTCCTATGGGAACAAAGTATCAGTTTCTGGTAGCAACCACTGCAGCTTTTACAACATTGATAAACCTGGTTTCAATACAAAACTACATTCAGTAAGAGTTTATTGTTACTGTAAAGCCAAGCTATCATATCAGTGAAAAAATCTGAGGCAAATATAAAATTACATATAAATTACTTTAACTATTAAAAAATAACCTATGTACAAAATGCTAAAAGACTTCAAGAAACACATTATAATAATAACTTACGTGATGCCTACATTTTCCATATTTTTGTTTTGCATATAAAATAATAATAGTGCATTAAAAGAGACAACTACACTCTGTATAACTGGGTTTTATATTACAGGTGGAGGATGGAGTATTATATAGTGTAATCAAAGGTAAGCTGGGCATCAGAGCACTTTCATCTAGTCCTGGCTACATGACTGTGTCACTGGGTAACAGAGCCCACATCATTTATGCACTCGTCTCAGGCTCTTCCCATGAAAAAGAGATGCCTATATTTGCTTTGCCTGAAGCTATAGCCCTGTGGCATCCGATCCTGTCAGATCTCGGAAGCTAAGCAGGGTCGGGCCTGGTTAGTATCTGGATGGGAGACCGCCTGGGAACACCAGAAGCTGTAGGCTGGGAGAAGGACCTGGCAAACCCCTCCCAAAAATCAATCTGCCATTGAAAACCCTATGAATAGCAGAGAAGCACTGGCAATAGTGTTTCCCCTCTTGTACAGAGGGTCACTATGAGTCGGATACCGACTCGACGGCACCTAACAACAACAAATATTTGCTTTGAACACTAAAATGAAATTTTATATATAATAATATATAATTTTATATATAATCTATAATTTTACTTCCCCATAAGAATTATATGAGGAGGGACCCCCAAAAAACTAGGAAATAATCATCAATACAATGGTCATCTGTTTCTTTGATATGAGAGGGGCTGTGGTAGACTCTGAATTTGTTACTCCAAGTCAAACGATTAACCAAAGTTTTTACTACCAAGAGAAGATTGTGTCACAATTTGTATAATAAATGTCCTGAGTTGTGACAAACAGGTGACTTGTTCTTCCACCATGAAAACACACTTGCCCAGACCACTCTGAGTTTTTGATGAAAAAACAGCATGACCCTTGTGTTCCACCTTCTCTATTCACCTTTTCAACTTTTTTTGTTACCCCAGATGAAAAAAGTCCTTAAAGGGAAAAGTTTTGCTGATGTGGAGGAGGTGAAGCAAAGAAAACAGCAAACACACTTGAAAGCACCAAAATCAACAAGTGCAAAACTTGTTTTGAACAGTAGAAAAACATCTCAATAGGTGTGTGACATCAAACGGAGGTGACTTTGAAGGTGACTGAAGTTTGAACATGTAAAAATAAATATACAATTTTTTATAAATAAACTCTGGGGTGTTTTTTTGGTCCCCTGTCATATATGGGGTGTTGATCCAATATTGAAGAGCCTGGCAACTACCAGGATCTGGAGAACATGAAAATCAATAGCTAGGACAGCTTTTCAAAAACAGATTCCTAGGAGTTGGGTGTGATCATCTGTAATCCCAATAACGGGGAAGCAGAGGCAGGAGGATTGCGAGTTTGAGGCCAGCCTGGGCTACATAGTGAGTTCCAGGTTACCCTGAGCTACAAAGCCAGACCCTGTCTAAAAAAAAAAAAAAAATAGAACAGAACAGAACTAAACAAATGCCTGTGTGGCAGCCTCAAAGGTTATCCATCAGTAATTTAGATTATTATTCAGATCTGGCCTGGCCCCCAGGAAATTCTAATGCAGCTACATGTGAGAGCTACTGTGATGTCACATTCTATGTACAGGTCTTGAAGTCTTAAGAATTCTCTAACAAAAGAAACTATTTGGCAAGACAATGAGTCTTCTTAAGACTAGCCAGTGTTAAGTGTACAGTTAGTACTTGGGGCAGTTTTTGTTCTAAAATATTTAACTCAGACTCATCTACTTACCCAACTCACCTTATTATGTTAGTCTTGGAGCTGGGCTCCATATATTTTTTTTCACATCACTGTGAAACCGTACATCACTGTATACCATCTGAACGTCACTGTGTACCATCTGTACCACCCTATGTGACTCATCTCTGAAACATAACAGACTCCCTTCACGTGTAGAGCCTGACTCTCAGAACGTTCACACTTTCCCCTCCATCCTGGAGGATTGCCTCTCATTCTTTGACAGGATGGTGCTTGCTTTGCTATGTGCAAAAGCAGCAGATCTTCCACTGGTGATATGAAAGTTAACAATAAAATAGAGCATGAAGACAAAGGAAGAACATTATGTGGATTATTGTATGTTTAATACCTTATATTCAATAGTCAACAAGCCTAGCCAGGTGTGGGGGCACATCCCTGCCATCCCAGTACAGGAGGCTGAGGCAGGAGGATCACAGGTCAATACCAGCAGGAGCTTCACAACTACATAGCAAGACCCTGTCACACACACACACACACACACACACACACAGACACACACACACACACACACACACACACACACACACACACACACCACATAAAGTTGCCTGTATTGATAGAACAAAACCAACAAGCTTTGGTTGGGACTTTTTTGAGTATGAACTGGGTTTATTGGTGAGCAAAAGCAAAAAGTCTTCGTAGAGATGCTTCTTCTTGAAGACTAGAAAAGCTTAAAAATTCAAAATGGAAATGTCTCTAGTAGATGTTTATTGTGAAAAGTCAGTTTTTAATTTAACAACCAGAGAAAGCAGCACAATGATCATAGGATGGTGAGCTACATGGGGTTTGGGTGGGATAGGCATTCATATCTTGTTTACATTGCTCAATGAATGTTCTCTTTATACACGTCATGGCTTTTAAAAACCTGAAAAAAATCAGAATACATAAAACATGAAGTAGGGCATAATGAAACACATTTCAAATATGTTCTTTTTTTATATATAGTACTTAGGGGTTGAACTCTGGGCTTTGTACATACTTTGCAAGTGCTCTACCACTGAGCATCACCCCCATCCCATCAGCCTACTTTCTATTTTTTATTTTGAGACAGGCTCTCACTAAATTACACAGGCTGTTTCTGGTTTCAAACTTGTTATCTTTCTGGCTTTGCCTCTGGAGTCACTGGGATTACAAGTGTGTGCCATCACACCCAGCCACAAATATGTCCTTGCCTTTAAAATCTCACATAAACTTTCAAATAAGAATATTCCAAGAGCATTTAAAATATCATTGGATCTACAGTTAATGTTCTATTTCTTGACTTAGGTGCAGTTATATGAGTGTGTTCAATTTGAGAAAATTATTTGAGCTGTAAACTTCTGATTTATGCCCTTTACAATAAGGATGTTGTATGTAGTAAAAAGTTTTGCCTAAAAATTTATTAGATTTATAATCCAATGTGCATATGACTTTTCTTGGATGTAAAGTTGTTATCTCTTCTGTGGATGGCATGTTAGAAACCAAAAGAAGAAAAAGGACAGGCTATATCCTGTCTCTGAAATATAATGGATGCAGCCTTATGAAGTAAGAAGAACCAAGTCAGGGTTAAGTTTAATGCTTTCTCAACAAGACAGTGTGACCATCTGAAGTCATCATTTTTAGGGTGATGTCAGAGCTGATGACTATGATTTGTCTCTTTTTTTTCTTTTCCCTGCACTGGGGGTTGAACCCAAGGCCTCAGGCATCTTTGCAAGCTCTCTACCACTGAGCTGCACCCTCAGTCCATTTTTCACTTTTTATTTTGAGACAGAGCCTCACTAAGTCACACAGACTACTTCTGGCCTCAAACTTGTGCTCCTCCTGCCCCCACCTCCTTAGTCACTGGGATTACAGGCATGAGCCACGGTCCTCAGCATTTAGTCTCCTTCTTAAAAAGAGGAGTAAAGATACAGATCTGTCCTTTGAAACAATATAATTTCTCCCACAAGAAGACTGGAACTTCCTTCCAAATGAAGTAGTGTGAAATCATAAATGTTAGAATTTAAATATGGAACTGGTCACTTATTAGTTAGACAACATTGAACATATTAACCCATCTGACTCCTAATTTATTCATCTGTGTCAGGAAGATAATATTACCTATCCTATGGGATGATTGTGAAGATTAAGCAAATAATGCATTTGAAGTATTAGTCCAATGTCCTGCTTGCTGTTGTTGTTTGTTGTTAGGTGCCGTTGAGTTGGTGTCCAACTCATAGCGACCTTACATACAACAGGTAAAACAGTATTGTCAGTGCTTCTCTGCTATTCACAGAGTTTTCAATGGTGGATTGATTTTTGGGATTGGGCTGCCGGGTCTGTCTCCCAAGCATACAGCACCTGGTGTTCCCAGGCAGTCTCCTGTCCAAGTATTATCCAGGCCCAACCCTACTTAGCTTCTGAGATTCGATAGGGTCAGATACCACAGTGGTATGGCTGAAGGTTAATGTCCAGCTTAAGCAACAGTAATTATTATTGTTCCTACTCCAAGATGTAAAAATTTTGAGAAAAAAAATGTTTCCATTTAGAATTACTTAAACCTGTTTAAAGGTAAAATCAAATGCTTTGGTTGAAAAAAATTATTTTATCCTTCCATGGTAGCACTAAGAATATTTTTAGGACCAATAAGTGATTTTTACATACTGAAAGATTATGACTTAGCACCCTTTGTAGGCTTTGAGCAAAACATGAAACATATAGCAAAAAGGCTTGTAAGTGGGCACTGACTGTTGACACGTAACCTCTTAGTAGTTAATATAAACCCTGGATGTACACATAGCCTTCAACTTCCTTTACAACAGTTGCCTGAGTAGAATTTATCACCCTGTCCTCAGGAGAAGAGACAAGGTGAGAAGAATAGCCACGATAGTCAGGCTGTCTTAATCTGAAAATGTTTTGAGCAAGCACTAGCATTAATTTTTCCACCCAAATCAAAACATGATGATGAAGGTCTGTTTAGACAGGGCCTGGATCTAGATCTCAGTTTTACTTGTGCATACTTATCTAAATCCCTAAGTTTGGGGGAGGGGAAGTTCCCTATAAATTACCTCTGTGGTAATCATATGCTGTTTGGTTAGCATCAAACAGATCCGTATCTACAAAAAGCTTTGTTAATATAAACAGAAATCTGTTAGCATAGAAACCCTTTAAAATAATCTGGAGCCCAGCTGAAGCTCAGCAATGCAAGGAGGTTCAGAAGTGGAGTGATATTCTCCTTCATATGCCCTGCTGCTTTGATAGCTGAGACTTTGTGAACTGGAACCAAATTCACAAGGGACAAGTTTGCCACTGCAGGTCCCTCAGATGAAATTGAAGTCTTGTTTTTAATTTCATTTCCTTTTTATTTAAAAAAAGAACTTGTTATTCACTTTTCTCAATTACACTAAAATATAAGTTAACTGTCCCAGCATTGCCTTTCTGCCTGTTTGCTCACTGGATAAAATAAAAATGTATTATCAAAAATAGCCAGGGTGCAGGTGGCCCAGCAAGACCATTAGAGTTGACTGAGGAGAACTCTCAGGAACAAAACAGTTATCCTACAGCACCATGTAGGGGAATCTCCTACATGGTGCTGAAGGATAAATCAAGATTTTATATTTAAGTCCATTTCAGGTATTGGAAAAGAATAGTAAAGGTTTTGTCTCTATTTTAAGGAGGAAATTATTGAGAAAATGGAATTAATCTTTGATTGGAGAAAAAATTCAATGCTAACAATTTTCTGGTTTCTAACCTTGACTCTACTATTGATAATCTTTGTCATCCCCAGAAGCTTTTGTGCCTCAATTTCACCATCGCAACACAAGAACAGCACAAGCATGCTTTATCTTCTGCAATTGATGTGCCCTTGAACACTTTTGTGAACTGAATGGTGGAAAATATAAGCTTTGAATATATTAGAAAAAATCAATATTTTAAGCACTCTCCAGATGAATTCTTTTGTAAAGAATCCTGTATACACTTTTGAAATAAATTCAATTTTTGTCATTATATTCTTTAAAATTAGAACACAGTTGGAAAGGGAAAGTATGATGATTTTTTTTTGTTTTGGATTTTTTTATTGGATATTTTTAATGTACACCTTAATGTGATTCATTCTGACATGCTTTTCATTGTGGCATTTACATATATGCATTTTGATGTACATTATTCATATAGGTTCCCCCTTACCCTCTTGTATGCTTTCCCCCCACACCCTCCCCATCTAAGTCTTCTCTATCATTTACTTGGTAATATTTTTCTATATGTACTTGAGTTCCAGTTCTGTTTAAGATAGAAATTTTTCCTGTAGCGAGCTTTGTTATTATCTTGTCAGAACAATTGCATGCATTTTCTAGACCATTTATATTGACACCATTCTTAGCTTTTTTTTTTTTTCCCTGTTTTATTTTGATCCGACCTTTGAATAGGATGTTTCCTCCTTATAATTTTTACAGGCACTATGGTCTTGGGTCTGGCCCAGGGGAGGTTTCTGAATATCTGTCTTGTCCCTATTTAGCTGCTTACTACAGTGGGCAAATGAAAGTGACAAAGGAGGGGTCTGTTCTTGCAGAATGATTCTTCAGGCATTAAGAACATTCTGTGAGGCAGGAGTGCACACCTATAATCCCCAGCAACTCAGGAGGCTGAAGCAGGAGGATCACAAGTTCGAGGCCAGAGGCTGCCTGTTCAACTTAGTGAAACACTGTCTCAAAACAAAAAATAAAAAGGGGCCAGGAGTGCAGCTCAGTGGCACAGCACTTGCCTAGCATGTGCAAGCTCCTAAATTCAAACTGCTCTGCCTTCAGTACTGAAAAAAAAAATCTGTGTTAAGTCGGAGAGGCCTATAATCCCAGCACATGGCAGTGGGCACGAGAATCCTAAATTTGAGACCAGCTTGGGCCACACAGGGAGACCCTATCTCAAACAAACAAAACAAAAACAAAAAGTGAAAACAAACCAAAATTAAATGAAAAAACAAATACCATTCTGTCTTATTAGGAGAGCTAGGAAATGAGGAGTAAAAGCCTGTGCTGGAAAGGTAGGAGGCAAGGAGAGTATGGTGAGAGAATTCAGAGCAGAAATGGAAGAAAGCTTGACATCATCATGAAACTAAAAGAAAAGTGTGAGTGAAATGTGAGGAATGATATAAGGTTAGAGAGAGGTAAGGGCCAGAGTCTGCAAGGCCTAATAGACCATGAGGCAATGCTAGAACTTTAATCTAACCTAGTGTAAACCATTAAGGGAATTTTGAACAGAGGAATGAAGAAGACTATTTATACCTAAAGAAAATCTTCATCCCGCCATATGAGCTCAGAGGCAGATCAGAGGCAGCATGAGTGAGGATACAGACTGTTTAGAGGCTATTGTATTTGCAGTAATTCAGGAAGGGAGTCCACAGTCTAGACTGAGGGGAAGACCAGAGGAATGGGTTATAGTGGACAGGTTCAACCCAAAATTTGCAGATAGAATTGGCAGGTGTGGCTGAAAATGGAATAAGAGTAGGAAGAGGAATCCTAGGTTTCTAGAATGAGTGACTGAGTGACATTTACTCATCCCTTATCACTCTACAATCTTTTGGGTAGCATCTCAGTGTTGTGATTATTGCAGCTCTAACTAACTCCATTCACAGTTCCCTTGCTCCAGCTTTGTTCTCCCTTGTAGGTTTCAGATCCTTATTTCCAGTCGCCTATGGGGGCACATCTAATGCAATACCTTCTTCCTCTTCTTGCTCAATTCTACAGCTAGAAGACTTAGGGTGTTTATTTAACTTTTTTCTTTTCTTTCTTTCTTTTTTTTTTTTTTTTAAGATTTACCTACCTCTCTGTCGCTCCCCAACATCAAATCATTTTCCAAGTACTGAGAGACTTTGCCACTAAGACAGCCAGCAGTTCCCCTCCCTGCACTTTTCCTTCTCCCATCTTCATTTGCACCCCACCTACCTGGATACTATTTGGGTCTCCTACCTCATTCCCTCACTGCCTTCCTCTGCTCCCTCAAACTAACCTGAACTCTACTTCCCGACTGATCACGCCAAAGTGAAAACTCTAGTCATTTCATACCTGAACTCAAACACTATCAACATTTTCCCCATTGATGAAAAAATTCAATGCAAACATCTACATATGACAATCAAGATTTTCTGCCACATATACCCTGATGCTTGTTAGAATCTCTGTCCACAGAAGTGGCATGACATTGTGAATGCTAGGAAGAACTGGGAGAAGGGGATGGGTAGCTGGAGTTGGATATGAACATACTGAACATAGGCCTATGCCTAGACTGCACCAAGCACTTCTCTTCTTCAAGAATGCCTTTCATGAAAACATCATGTGGCTCAAAATTAGATCCATCCTAGCTCAAATTAGATGCCTGACAGAAACCATAGTGGGCATTGGCTATTTTTATTTGCCCAGCAGCCCTCTTTCTTTCATGGGGTTGATATGTGGACCATAGAGGAGAAAGTACCCTTGCCTGTCACCACAGATGTTGAGCAACAGGGACTCTGTGAGCCTGCTGCTGCTGGTAATCACCTTTCCCTGTACACACTAAGTACCTGCTGGAGAATGAGACCAACAAAGAAGAAAATGGGGCTGAGAATGAGAGAGAGAGAGAGAGGGAGA
The DNA here is from genome assembly GCA_007922755.1 of Pedetes capensis. Taxonomy (NCBI): domain Eukaryota; kingdom Metazoa; phylum Chordata; class Mammalia; order Rodentia; family Pedetidae; genus Pedetes; species Pedetes capensis. The sequence continues at coordinate 58,758 of VMDO01006265.1, read as the reverse complement.
GAGAGAGAGAATATCAGAGCCCTTGGGCTTTGCAGTTACAGGAGCAAATGGATATAAGGATGGCAGCATGGAGGAAAACATAAACCATTCCAACCCACCATCTTTATCATTGTGAACTGATGTATCATTTAGCCTAAATGTGTCCTTTGCCCTTGGAGAGCTTCTTGTTTAATGTTATCCGCCCCCACTTTGTGCCTTTTCTGAAGCTGGGGAGAGCCAACTGTGGTTTACTTACACCCCCCATTGCAAAAGGGGACATAAAGTCCTGGTTCCTCTCCGCCCAGCACAGCCATCCCTGCCATCCCAGAGTTCTGGGAAGCACACATGGCTACACCACTGCCTCTACCCTCACAGTCATCAAACTGCCAACTAGTTCTCCAAACTCTTCCCCAATGTGTTACCTCAACCCTAAACAGAACTCATTATCTGTAAAACATTTTGAGCTTTCTTAAAGACAAAATATGGCACCAGTGCACCACAGAGTTGGATACATTTGAGAGCCTTCCTTGGATACGTTCATCTGAGAGCAAAAGCAGGAGCACTGCATCATACCTGAATGCCACCCCACGAAATCTGAATCAATAAAGTTTGGATTCACTAATATTTTTTACAACAGGATAACAGAGTATGTCTATTATCAGGAGAACAGCAATTACTTCAAGTTACTCATGTTTTTTAATAAACTAATAATAGATTGGAGCAATTTTATTGCTTTCCATTCTGCATTTGGGCCAAATTCACTCCATGCCTTCCCTTTGGGTGAACATAGGATGCCTTTGGAGAATCACTGCCTCTCTCAGGCCATTACTTTTATTGTTTCAGAATACTGAATGTGACACTAGTGGCCTAGTGGCATTAATGTACCTTTCAAAAATACCCATTTTTCTCCTTGGAAGTAATTTCCACAGTAACAGGCTATTGTTGTTATTAGGTGCCATGGAGTAGTGTCTGACTCATAGCAACCCTCACAGGATTTTCAATGGCTGATTGTTTCAGGATGGCCTTGGGAGTGGATTGCCACATCCTTCTTCCATTTTTGTGGTGCGGGGAGTCAAACTCAGGACCTCAGAGACTGCAGAGCGGCACTCTACCAACTGAGCCAAATCTCAGCCCAGTAATAGGCAACAACTGCCTAATTTCTGATAAGCAGTTGTTTTTAGTTGCTGTCGCGTTATGTCTAACTCATAGAAATCTTCACAGGGTTTTACATGGCTCATTGTTTTGGGATTGCCGTGGGAGTGGATGGCAATGTCCTTCTCCCATTTTTGCAGTGTTGAGAATCGAACCTGGGACCTCAGAGACTGCAGAGTGGCACTCTACCAACTGAACTGAATCCCAGCCCTAAAAAGCAATTAGTACATATCAAATCAAGGCATATTATTCAATGTCTTATACAGCTACTAGAGATATAGTAAGGGTTACAAATTACAAAGCCTCAGTGAAAAATTGCTGCTGGTATTATGGAAGCAGTGGGCAATATTCAAATGGAGACTACTCAACCATTTAAATAAACATATTTTTAATCATAAAATACCACTGTTCTACGGACTTGTTTTTCCTATTAGTGTGTTGGAGATAATGTTAATGAGATTTGCTTAGTGTTTTAAGAGCAATTGAAGTCTTATTATGAAAAGTAAAGGACACAGCAGTGTTGGAAGCTGTGAATCATTACTTATCTGTGTGAAATCTGGTAGTACTTAAATCTATAGCAAATTGTCTAAGCAACAAAAATACAGGCTTAGATAACAATGCAAAATGTCTCCCAAACACTCTTCTACTCTGCATTACTTTTGTATCCCAAAATGAGAAAATCTAATAAAATATACCGGGGTTAGACATTTTAATTGAGTGGGGGTTCCAAGATGATATATCAGAAAAGAGCTCGTTTGTGAAGCATGAATGTATTGGAGATGTCAATCCCTGTGCTTGCCCACCTATAGCCCCTCTAAAAAAAAGAACACCCTACACATAGTGGGTGCAGAAGAGGAAGGCTCATATGGTCATGATTTGTCCTTTGGGACACCCCACCCCTCTTGCCACCCCTCCTACTTGGTAACAGTTGCCTAGAGTGGCAGAGAGCCTGACCCATCAAAGGCAGCCAATCCTTGCCCTGTGCTAGACAATAAACTGGCCCATCATATTTCTTCTCTCACATATTTGAATTAGGAAGGATCTAGTAAGAGAATAGGCATTAGAAGCTGAAGCTGAAAAGATGTGTGTTAAACTGCCATAAGAAAAGGTCAGAGTCTTTAAAAGGGCCATATTCCTGAATAGAAGATCCCAAAATAAACACACACAGCTACAGCCACCTGATCTTCAACAAAAATGCCAAAGGCACACATTGGGGAGAAGATAGTCTCTTCAACAGGTAGTACTGGGAAAACTGGATATACATATGTGGAAGAATGAAAGTAGACTTGCATCTCTCACTCTGTATGAAAATCAATTCAAAATGGATTAGAGATCCTAATGTAAAACCAGAAACTTTGGAACTACTTGAAGCAAATGTAGGGAACACACATCATCACATAGGCATAGGAAAGCCCTTTTTTTCCCACAAGACTTCAGTAGCCCAGGAAATAGCACCAAGAATTGGCAAATGTAATTACATAAAATTAAAAAGCTTTGTACAGCAAAGGAAACAATAAAGGGAGAGCCCACAGAATGGGAGAAAACCTTTTCATCCTACACATCTGACAGAAGATTAATATCTAGGATATATAAAGAACTCAAGAAATTAAACACCAAAGGAACAGATAATCCAATAAATAAATGAGTAATTGAACTAAACAGTTATCAAAAGAAAAAATACAAATGGCAAAAAAACTTATGAAAAAATGTTCAATACCTTTAGCCATCAGAGAAATGCAAATCAAAACTACACTGAGATTCCATCTCACCCCAGTCAGAATGGCCAAAATCAATAAAACAAACAACAAAAAATGCTGGCAAGGATTTTGAGGAAAAGGAACCCTTTACCCTGCTGATGGGACTGTAAATTAGTAGAGCCATTATGGAAATCAGTATTAAAGTTCCTCAGAAAACTAAAAATAGAACTACCATATGACCCAGCTATACCAATCCTAGGTATGTACTCAAAGGAAGACAAGTCATCACATCACAGAGACATCTGCATTTCCGTGTTTACTGCAGCACTGTTCATAATTACAAGGATATGGAATCAGCCAATATGGCCATTAACAGATGATTGGATTTTAAAATGTGTTTTATATATACATAATGGAATATTATTTAATAGTAAAGAAAAATGAAATTGTGTCCTTTGCAGAAAAATGGATGGAACTGAAGATCATTGTTTTAAGTGAAATAACCCAAACTCAAAAAGAGAAATACTACATGCTCTCATTCATACACAGAAGCTAGATCTACTTTCTGTATGTACATATATACAATTATATATACAGATATATATGTATATATATATATATATGTATATATATATATATATGATTGGAAAGTATAAGGGGATATATCATGAGGCGGAGGAGATGAGTGAAAGGGGAGGGGAGATGGGAAAATCAGGAGAGGGAAGGGGAGCAACATAAGGGTGTAAAGAGGGAGAGAACAAGTGTAAAATATAAGATACAATTCTATGAAAATCCTATAGTGAATCTCACTATACTGTATACAATTTTTTAAAAATCATATTATACTTCATAAATATGTACAATTGTTATTAAATGTTAATCAAATTTTTTTGTAAAATGTTTAAGGAGATAGAAGTGTCATCAATCCTGATTTGATAATTGTACACTGTATATTGGAACTGAATTATCACTCTGTATCCCACAAATATGTACAACTAAAATAGTCAGAAAAGGGGTGAAGGAAGGTTGCTTTCCAAAATTTTTAAGAAACAGAAATGATGGGCACAGAGAGTGCCTTGGATGGTCCAGAGATGAGTCTCAGCTTGGCTTGCATGTGAGATGTGAGGAGTGCTTTGTATATTCACAGAATATGCAAGGACCTTGTAATAAAGGCCCAGCTACATTCCCCACTTTTCTCTGAGGTTGCAAGTGCACAAGCATGTCTGCAAGACCAGGGAAGGAGAGATGAAGAGTGATGGTGGTTTTGCTGCCAGAAGCAACTTCAGAATGTCTAAGAAGGAAAAACCATTAGCAGTGAAGCAATCCTTCAGGTGGGCTTTGGTATAGGAAGAGATTGGTTTGAAGTACAGTCAGAGGCATGATCTGAAGGCTCCAGGCTTTCCTTCACAATCTTCACCCCTGGGGAAGAGTGGTATAATACACCTAGAAGTGTTCTTACCATTTGCCATGGCAAGCATTCACCCCAAATCATCTAGACCATAGGAGACTGGAGGAAGAAGTCATTTCCCTCAGAGACACACAAGTCAGGGTTGCTTAGCACCACTGTGGAGCAGCATGGCTTTGCTTTTGTGACAAATCATTGAGAGCTGGCGTGGCAGACAGAACCTCAGATGGGGGAGTCATGGCAGCTAAAAGAGCCACCTCTGTTGTGCAAAATGGCATGGACCTATAATCCTAGCAACTCATGAGGCTGAGGCAGAAGGATCTCAGGTTCAAGGCCAGAGACAGCTTATGCAATTTAGTAAGACCATGTCTCAAAATAAATAAATAAAAATAAGTCAAAGAGCCAGCTCCCCAATAGATAGGGCTCCTGAACTGAGGCAGAGGTAAGATTTTATCACTTGGCAAGTGGGGACTAGTAATCCAATGGATTCAGAGACAAATCACACAGGCAGACTTACCCAGATACTCCAGTGAGTAGGGTTGAGAGTTATATCAGTATTGTCTGAGTTAGCAGAGAAAGCTAATCAGGAGGGCAGAGAAGGAAGCAGAGATGCTCAGATAAAAGCAGTGACCATATTGCCCTTCAGACACTGGCCTTTAGGTCTACTGACACCTTTGAAATTCTAGCTTCAAATTGAGTTCATACATTTCTTTACAATAACTCCCCCTTGTTGTTGTTGTTAGGTGCCATCGAGTCATGCCTGACTCATAACGACCCTTATAGGGTTTTCAATGGCTGATTGTTTCGGAATTGCCTTGGAAGTGGGTTGCCACGTCCTTCTCCCATTTTTGCAGTGCTGGGAATCGAACTCAGGATCTCAGAGACTGTAGACCGGCGCTCTACCGACTGAGCTAAATCCCAGCCCAACTCACCCTTACACATTCCTTTCTTGCAGTGCCTTGAATAAGTTTCTACTTTTTGCCAGAGCAAAACAGTCTAACTAAGCAACAAAATTAAAAGATCCAAGGTAGAAATAATTCCATCATTTTTTGACCTCCAGCAGGTCACCAAGTTGTTGGTGTTTTTCTGCTTTGTGTCCTCATCTCCATTCCCATCCTTGGGGCTCTCCTGATAACTGACTGGCTTACACTCTTCTTGAGCAGACATGTGTCAGGCTGCTCACCTCCAATGTGAATCAAGTTCATAGATGAATACTGGAGCCAAGAAAAGTACATTTGATTAATCATCTGTAATTCTTACAAGACTTTTCTGGTTTCTGCCACACCTGTCATCTCATTGAATCATATATGACTAACACATTATGGAGTTATAATAGTATTTTTATCAACAAAGATACTAAGGCTCAGAGAAGTGAAATGATGTGTATAGGAAGTTGTAGAGCAGAGATTAGAACACAGGTCTATATGAAGCCATGGCTTATGCTAACATGCCCAACTCTGAGAGAGAAGGGATCCGAGCTGATCATCTTGTGCTTATACCTATGTGTAAGGAATTATCTGGACACCCTCCAGGTGGACTGGGAGAGTGCCAGGGCCGAGGCCCACTCAGATTGGGCTGAGGTCTGAGCCCTCCCCAGATCCTGCCCTGTTTCTGACGTATTTGGTTACCCTTAACCCAGGAATCTAGACCTATTTGATGCCCTAAGAACTAATCTACCTAAGTCCCAGTTCACCTTTCACCTTCTGTCTCTCAACTTATTACCTCTCCCATCAAGTGATTTAAGACGGCCCTCAAACAGCCCAGCCTTGGTGTGGCCTTTTTCAGCCTGATTGGCTGCCCAGAGGTATCCAATTAGTTACTAAGGAGAGCCCAGTGATTGGTCCAGCCTGTACCTAACCCCCCAATCCTAAGTGCACTTTTCCAAACCCTCACAGGGAGAGCTGCTCCTCCTTGCATGAGCTGCCTTCTGATTGGTTGCACTCTGGTCCACACCCCCACCTGGGGTGTATGTAAGCACACTACCAACTACCCCAAGGGTTTAATCTTTTCTTTCTTCCTGACCACGTTGACTCTGGTTGTTACATCCTACACCTGACTTCACCACTTTGATTGTCCAGACCTACAATCAAGCCGCCAAGAGGCAAGATTCCAAGGTCAAGAAAGAAGACCCAGAGCAAGCCAAGAAGAGCTCTCAATCCCCACCCCACCCCCTCCCCATGCCAGGGAGGAGGTGAGAGGATAAGACAACTGGTGAGAGGCAACATCACTGGACCTACGGCGTAGCCAGTGTGGACATCAGAGCTGTTTGTTACTCTGATACAGAGCTGTTATTCCATCATAGCAGTAGTAACCTGTGCTGTCGGCTAGAAGGTATTAGGCTCTCCTGAAAAGGAGCAGCTTAATAAAGTTCCTGTTTCTTTTCCATAAGAAGGCTCCTGAGGTCCTTCCTGGCGCCACCTACCAGCTCTTGCCCACCCCCAAGGGTCCCCGAGCGTACTGGTGTTGAGGTGAAGCTCCGAGGTCTTTTGCTGGGCTGGAGCAGACCCCAACACCTATGTATGGTGGATTATAAGAAGCTCCACAAGGTAGTGCTTCGGGGAGTAGAAGAGAAGAGAAAAAGAAGTAGAAAGAGAAGAATTGCATAGGAAGTGGATGAAAAGAAACAAGAGAAGATAGAGTCTAAGAGGTGATATTCCATAGGGATGACAGAGGAAGTGGAGGATACAAAATCCCTTCAAGAAGATCCAAAATCCTGTCTTCTACCCCCCTGCTTTAAAGCTCCCTAGTAACCAGGTCAATTTGGTCTATATTTTCCTATCTCACACTTACCATAATGAGAGGCAAAACCAAAATTAGAATAAAATGAGGCATCAAATCTGATACCCAGTTAGTAGGTTCTAGAAAGCAATCTTTGGCAATTTGTCAAATTTGTCAAACAGTATTGTTGTTGTTGTTGTTGTTAGGTGCCGTCTAGTTGGTATCCGACTCATAGCTACCCTCATAGGGTTTTCAATGGCTGACTGTTTCAGGATTGCCTTGGGAGTGATTGCCAGTCCCTTCTCCCATTTTTGTGGTGCTGGGAATTGAACTCGGGACCTCAGAGACTGCAGCGCAGCGCTCTACCCACTGAGCTAAATCCCAGCCCGTCAAACAGTATAAGTTTCCATTTTTAATTTTGAGAAATTTCATACTGTACAATTTACTATTTCCCTCACAGCCACCGGTGCTATTTGCCATCCATTTGATATCTGGATCCAAGCATTTGCTGGCTGAAGGTGTATTACTGCCTTGGGCAGCATTGCATATTGGTTATGATAACAGACCTGGAGCCAGACTGTGTAAATCAAATCTTGTTTCTGATATTTAATGGGATGTCTTTGGGAAATCATTTCACTCCACTCTGCCAATTTCCCCATTTCTCAGGTTTATTAAGGTAAACAAGACTCCTGGTTTCCCCCTGTGATGGTTTGAAAGTATCCCTCAACATTTATGTACTAGAAACTTAATTCCCAATGCAATAGTGTTAGGAGGTTGGACCTTTAAGAAGGATTAGGCAGAGCTCTCATGAAAGGGTTATAGTCATTATGATGGGAGTGGTTTTGTTACACAGAAATGGGTTTGTTACCAAAGTGGGTTTGGCCCTCCCTTGCCCGCTCTTCCATGTACTCTTTTGCCTTTCCACATTTAGACCAAGGGATGATGCAGCAAAAAGGCCCTCGCCAAGTGTGGTTCCTTGATTTTGGACTTCCCAGCCTCCAGAAGCATGAAAAATAAGTTTCTGTACTTAACAAATTATTCAGTTATAGGTTTTCTGTAACAACGGCACAAAACAGACTAAGACAGCCCCAGGATAAAGGGCTTTATGCACTGTGGGACTTTCAGTGCTGAAACTGAAAAAAACCTAATTAAATAACAGGCAAATTGGAATGAGTTGGTCACCCAAAGACAAAATAAGGTATTGTACGTAAATCCCTAAGAAGATTCTTCATGAATACACTTACATCCTCAGGTACTTTCATTCTTCACAATGTTATCAATAATTTGTTGCAATCCATACAGTCAAATGCCTTTCCATAGTCAATAAAACATACATACATATCTTTCTGGTATTCTCTACTTTCAGCTAATATCCATCTGACATCAGCAATGATGTTACTGGTTCCATGCCCTCTTCTGAGTCTGGCTTGATTTTCTGGCAGTTCCTTGTTAATATACTGCTGCACTCAGAGTGTTTCATTCTGTTGTACATAGAGTCACTAGGAGTCAGACCCAACTCAATGGCACCTAACAACAACAACACACTAGGAAGAATAAGTGATACACACATTAGCCATTGATGCTATGTGAATCTGCTGCTAATGTGACCATGCAAATGGTCATTGTTTCTCTTGAACCTAACCCCCAAGTCAAGGAAAGTTGTTCAGCATTAGTATACTATTTGTTCACATATAAGAATACATAGGGACCTGGGGTTTAGCTCAGTTGATAGAGCGCTGCTGTGCACTCACTGAGGACCCAGGTTCAATTCCCAGCACCACAAAAAAAAAAAAAAACCAGGAGAAAGACATGGCAATCCACTCCCAAAGCAATCCCAAAACAATTAGCCATTGGAAACCCTAATGAGGGTCACTATGAGTCAGAACCGACTTGATGACACCTAACAACAGCAACAACAAGAATACATACTAAGAGCCAGGTGCCATGGAGTATGCCTATAATCCCAGTGACTCATGAGACTGAGGCAGGAAGATCATGAGTTCAAAGCCAGAGGGAGCCTGGGCAACTTAGAGAGATCCTGTCTCAAAATAAAAAATAAAAATGGGTTGGAGGTGCAGCTCAATGGTAGAGTACTTGCCCAGCATGTGTGAGGCCCAGGGTTCATCCTCACAGTATTAGATAAAAAAAATAGATAGTAAGTCTCCTAAACCAGTCTTGCCAAGTATTTATTAAGCATATATTCAGTGACAGTTGCTATACGAAGAACTTAGAGTAGTGCTATGCACAAAACCACATACTTTTTTAGCCCTCCTGAAGTTTATATCCCAAAGAAAGATAAAAACTGAACAAATCACTCCACTCAAGGGAGAGAGAGAGTGAGAGAGAGAGAGAGAGAGAGAGAGAAATGAACAATCCAGAAATGGAATTAAGAAGTCAATTCCATTTATAATAGCATCAAAAGAATACAATACTTGGGAATAAAGTTAACTAAGGAGGCAAAAAAAACTTGTATACTTCAAAACTACAAAGGATTGCTGAAACAGCTTAAAGGGTGCACAAAATAAATAGAAAAGTACCACATATTCATGGATTTGAGTACTTAATAATGTTACTATCCAAGATGACTTACATGTTTGATGCAATTTCTATTGAAACCTCAGTAGTGTGTTTTTTGTTTTTTGTTTTTTTAGAAATGGAAGAATTTATGCTAAAATTCATGTGGGATCTCAAGGGATCCTGACTAGCCAACATAACCTTAAAAAAGGACAAATTTGGAGGCTCAAACTTCTTGATCTTAAAACTTATTGCAAAACTATACTAATCAAAATAACATTTTGGTGGTATAAAGATAGACATATATATCCTAGAAATGAATGCTCACATATGAGGTCAAATGATTTGACAGGCTAGGCAAACCATTCAGTGGGGCAAAGGACAATCTTTTCAGCAAAATGATATTGAGAAACCTATATATGCACACAGAAAGAATGAAGTTGGAGTCTTAACCTTATACCATCTACAAAAATTAACTCAAAAATATCAAAGAACTACATATAAGAGAAAAAACTATAAAACTGTTAGAAGAAAGCAGGTGAAATCTCCTTGACTTTGAATTTGACAATGATTTCTTGGATAAGACACCAAAAATTAGTCAAAAATAAAAATAGAAAAAAGTGTTATATTCAAATTTATAACGTCTATGAATCAAAGGACATAGTTGACAGAATTAGAAGGAAAGTGAGAGGGGAAGATGGCAGATTGGTAACACCCCCTGAAAGACCCAGGGAAACAGGAGAGCTAAAATAGTGATAGATAGGCTTTATATTGAAGAGAGAGAAATAGGAAAAAGGAAAAGAGAGATAAGAGGAAAAAAATCAATGTGAGTTGGGTACATAGTCTCAACTGCAGATAAAAAGAAGAAAAACAGCCCAGGGAGATGTAGCAAGAATACCATTAGGAACCAGCAACTGTCCCAGTGGGAAAAGAAAACCAACACCATAAGAGGTAATTAAGAGCCCCTTGAACTGCAGAACAGACTGGCAACAAACAAAAACTAGCCACAAAAAGGGGCTTTAAGAACACACAGTCACAGTGCCCTCACAGTGTTCCCCAGGGGGGAACAGTCACATGTGCAAGTGTGGCCTGTGAGAAAAGGGGACTCAATCACACACAGACACACACACACACAGAGACACACTGGGAACAGCCTTGAGCACTTATGGAGCCACAGCCTCCAAGTGCTTCTGCAAAGGAGACTAACACACAATCGAAGAAGCAAACACTGAAGCAAGCTCTGTCTCCCTGGAGGAGTTCATTGCTATTGTGCTTGGTCCGGCAACACAGAACTTGTAGGTGGCCCACCCTCAGCTCAAGAGCTGTGCAGCAGGCCTGAAACAAGAGAGCCTGGGGAATTGACTGTGGTTATACCAGGCGGAGAGTCCCAAATGTACCACAGCGGGAAGGAACAGATCCTGGGGACAGAGAGGCTTAACGGGTTTAGGGATGCTGGACTAATCTGCCGTTGAGTGGATAAATACCTGGGTAGACTCTTAATCCACCTGGAGGAGTAGGTCACAGCTGGCCAACCCCCAAAAGTATGGTCTTCCCAGGTAACCCATCCACAGTGTGGGCTCAGGCTGCTACAGTGGACAACACAGACCTAATCAGCTACACTGTAACCACCCCAGGGAGAAAGAACCATGTACGTGGTTGGGCCATGCACAGCACCTGACAGAACAGCTTCCAGTATTGCAGTTTCCAGTGCCCCGTTGACTTGGTGGATAGGGGATTGTGGTGGCCAGTGTGACAGGGGGCCTGGAGCAGGATTATCCTACAGTGTGTGGAGAGATTGGGAGGACACAGGCCAACTGTGAGAACTGATCTGGAACTTGAGGAGGAAGCAAGGACTGCCCCAGTTAATTGCCAACATCAGGAGGACAGGCAGGACTCACAGAGAACCAAGGGACTGACACCTAGACTGAATGAATCAGCATTGGTTGATCTGTTTTTAGACTAGTTCCTTCTCTTTTCTTTTTTATCCTCTCTTTTGTATGTTTGTATGTTTCCATTTTTCAATTTCTTGTTATTGTTTTGTAGCTGTGCTGCTTTGGTTTTTCTTTTGTTCCCTTTTCTGCTTTTCTCTATATCACTTTTTCTCTTTCTCTACTTCTTCAGACTTTGATACTTTTCCTCATCTCTCTCACTAGTCATAACTGTTAACCATTATTGTTTCTCGGTTACCCCAGTCAATTAATAGTAATACTATCAATACTCCTCAAATGTATTCATCAAAACCAATAGAGGATATCTCCCATCCTTGTATATGCTATACCTCCTGGAATGTTTGTATAACCATATATATATATTATATGTAAGGAACAAGTAGATTTATAATTTGTGGTCTTTTCTCATTCATATTCCAATATTCCTCTATCTGCTTGCTCTTCTTCCTTATCCCTATCTAATCCTGTTCTTGTCCCTACTCCCTCCCCACCTCTCTATGAGACCTTCATCTTTCCGCAATCAATACTTATATTATACACAATATTTACCCCCCCAAAACTATTATCACTATCTCAAGCAACCCCTTCCCACAGGTATCTTCTTAAAGCACCTGGCGTCAAACAAGATCAAACATAATTATAAAGGTGAGATCAAATGATGCTATTACCTTAGCAGGAGAACAATTTCTATGCTCTGAATGACACCAGGGACCAAGATCTCAAAGAAGGCATTAAACCAAGAATACCCCCCAACATATTAGTCAGTAATAACCTGATTAAGGAATGCCCAAAATTCAACTCAAAACCATATGATATATGAAAAAGCAGACAAAGATATTCCCCATGACCACAATCCTCCAACAAATGAAATCAAACACACTCAAATGCTAGAGATGACAGAAAAAGAATTTAGAAGTCTGCTTATAAATATGTTAAAAGACCTCAAATATAGCACAACCAAACAGATGAATGCAATTGAAACACTGTACAAAAAAAGCATCCAACTTAGAAGAAAAATTCAGCACAGAAATTGAAATCTTGAAAAAGAACCAAATAGAAATCCTGGATCTAAAAAATACAGTTGATCAAATAAAAGTAACAGTAGAATCTGATGTGTCCAGATTGGATGAAGCAGAAAACAGAATATCAGAGACAAAAGAAAAAGTTGAAGAGCTTACTTATTCAGATACCAAGATGAAACAAAAGATGAAACAATGTGACCAATATTTTCAAAATGTCTTTGATAGAATGAAGAAATGTAACCTATGAAGACAGAGGAGGAAGGAGCTGAAACTAAAATTAGAGCCATAGAAAATCTAGTCAATGAAATAATACCTTAAAACTTCCAAAACCTAAGGGAAGAAATACACATCCAAACTGCAGATGTATCCAGAACTCCAAACTTAGTAGACCAGAACAGAACAGATCCTGTCCATGTCACATTGTAGCTGGAATGTTAAATATACAAAGCAAAGAGACAATTTTAAAGGCTTCAAGAGAAAAACATTAGCTCACAAAGGCAAAGCCATCAGAATAATAGCTGACTTGTCAACACTAGTCCTATAGGCAAGTAAAGCATGTTCAGATATTTTTTAAGTACTGAGAACAAATAATTGGCAACCAAGTATAATATACTCAGCAAAGTTATCCTTTAAAATAGACATATTAAGACTTTCCATGAGAAAAACAAATTTAAACTTTTCTTGACCACCACGCCAGCATTGCAGAGTATACTAAAAGAACATACAGAAGAAGAAAGACAAACACAAATGCAAGACCACAGGAATGAACAAAATACATGAAAGGAACACATGAACAAAAGAAGCTAATTAAGAAGCAAGGGTATTTAAACTAAGAAACCAGCAGAGCCCCACCATGAAAAGGAGACAAAGTAAAGAACAAGCAAAAGCAAAACCCAATAGAGAAATAACCAACAAAACCATGCAGAACACCAAATTCCTCTCAATAATTTCATTAAATGTAAATGGTGTTAATTCATCATTTAAAAGGTATCAATTGGCCAACTGGATTAAAAAACAAAAACATTCTATATTGGGACTCAAGAGACTCATCTCATCCACAAAGACTGAAATAGACTCAAAATAAAAAGGTGGAAAACCATATACCAAGCACGTGGAAACAAACAAAAAAACAAGGGTAGCTATACTCATCTCTGGAAAACTTGACTTCAACATCAAATTAATCAGAAGAGACAAAGAAAGTCACTATCTATTAATTAAGGGAATAATCAACCAAGAAGACATAACATTACTCAATATCTATGCACCAACTTTATGAAGTTAGGAGCACCTAACTTCATAAAACAAACTTTACTGGCAACAAAGGAGCACATAGATCCAGACACAATAATTATGGGAGAACTCAATACCCCACTCTCTTCAATATACAGGTCATCAAAGCAGAAAATCAACAAAGAAACAACAAACTTATAAAACACCATATATCAAATGGACCTAACAGATACCTATGGAATATTCCATTCAATAGAAGTCAAAAAGAACAATACAAAAATGAAACTAAGTGTTGGTTCTTTGAATAGATAACAAAAAAATTTACATTCCCTTAGCCAAAATAAGAGGGGGGAAGAGGGGGGGGGAAGGGGGAGAGGGAGGGGCTCAAGATAATAAAATTAGAGACAAAAAGGGAGTACATAGGGAATATATAACAACGGACATCAATGAAATACAGACTATCATCTGAGATTAGTTTGAGAAGTTGTACTTCAAAAAAATGAAAACACAGAAATGGATAAATTCCTTAACAGTTGTGATCCACCAAAACTAAATCCTGAAGATATAAACAAATTAAACAGATCCATAGCAAGCAATGAAATTGAGGCAATAATGAAAACCTCTCAACAACAAAAAGCCCAGGTCCTGATAGATTCACAGCCTTTAAAGAAGAATTAATACCTATCCTTCTCAAACTATTCCATATAGTTGAAAGGGAAGGTATAATTCCAAATTCATTCTACAAAGCCAGTATCACCCTGATACAAAAAACCTGATAAGGACTGTACAAAGAAAGAGAGCTATAGATCAATTCTCCTAACGAATGTTGGTGCAAAAATCCTCCATAACATTCTTGCAAACTGAATATAGCAACACATAAAAAAGACCATACACCATGATCAAGTGGACTTCATTCCACGGATGCAAAGCTGGTTCAACATATGAAAATCAATGTAATTCAATACATCAAGAGACTTGCAGACAGAAATCACATATCATTTCAGCTGATGCTAAAAAAGCCTTCAACGAAGTTGAATATCCCTTCATGATAAAAGTCCTGAAGAAACCAGGTATAGAAGGAAAATATCCCAGTGTCATAAATGCCATACATGACAAACATGACAAACCTATAACCAGATCATATTAAATGAGAAATAATTGTAAGCATTCCCCTTATGAACATGAAAAAGACAAGGATGTCCACTCTCTCCTCTTGTTCAATATTGGGACTAAAGTCCTAGCCAGGGCAATGAAGCAGGAGAAAGAAATTAAAGGAATACAGGTAGGGAAGCAGGAGATCAAACTGACCCTGTTTGCAGATGATATGATCCTATACCTGGAGGACCCAAGGGATTCTGCTAGAAAATACTAAGAGCTAATTAGCTCCCTCAGCAAAATAGCAGGATACAAAATTAACACTCAAAATTCAGTAGTATTCCTTTACATCAATAGTGAACAGAAGGGGACATAAATCAAAACAATAATCACATTCACAATACTCCAACAAAAAATAAATAAATATTCAGGAATTAATCTAACCAAATACCCTAAAGACTTCTACAGTGCAAATTTCAAAACATTGAAAGAAGAAATTGCGGGAGATACTAGAAAGTGGAAGGACCTCCCTTGCTTATGGATCAGAAGAATTAATATTGTGAAAGTGGCTATACTACCAAAAGCAATCTACAGATTCAATGCAATCCTCATCAAAATTCCAATAATATATTTCATGGAAATAGAAAATATAGTCCTAAAAATTATATGGAAGTACAAAACACCACGTATAGCTCAAACAATCCTAAGCAGCCAAAGCAGTGCAGGTGGCATCACAATACCTGACTTCAAACTATATTACAGGGCCATCGTGGCCAAACTGGCTTGGTACTGACAAAAAAAAAGTCATGACGATCAAAGGAACAGAAGACTCAGATATACAAACATGCAACTACAGCCACCCAATCTTTGACAAAGGGGCCAACAATGTACCTTGAAGGAAAGATAGTCTTTTCAACACATTATGCTGGGAAAGTTGGATATCCACATGTAGAAGAATGAAAGTAGACCATACCACTCAATCTGTATGAGAATCATCTCATAATGAATCAGGGATCTCAACATAAAACCAGAAACTTTAAAGCCACTAAAAGAAAAGATAGAGAATATACTCCAGTACATAAATATAGGCAAATACTTCCTTTACAAAACTACAATCGCCAAGGAAACCACACCAAAAATTGACAAATGTGGTTATATAAAACTCAAAACCTTTTGTACAGTAAAGGAAATAATTGATAGAGTAAAAGGAGAGCCCACAGAATGGGAGAAAACCTTCACATCCTACACATCTGACAGAGGATTAATTTCTAGACTATACAAGGAACTTAAGAAAGTAAACACTAAAGTAACAAATAATCCAGTAAGTAAGTGGGCAATGGAACTGAGCAGATGATTCTCAAAAGAAGAAATACAAATGGCCAACAAAAACATGAAAAAATGCTCAATATCCCTAGCCATTAGGGAAATGCAACTTAAAACTACACTGAGATTCCATCTCACTCCACTATGAATAGACAAGATTAACAAGAGAAATAACAACAAATGCTAGCAAGGATATGGAGAAAAAGGAAACATTTTATACTGCTTGTGAGACTGTAAATTATTTCAGCCACTCTGGAAATCAATATGGAAATACCTTAGAAAACTAAAAATAGAACTACCATACCCTCCAGGTACCATTTCTAAGGAAATACCCAAAGAAAAATAAGTCATCATACCACAGGGACTCCTGTACTTCCATATTTAGTGCAGCATTCTTCATAGTTGCAGGGGTATGGAATCAACCCAGATGTCCATCAACAGAAGATTAGATTTTAAAATTGTTGTATATATACTCATTGGAATATTATTCAGCAGTAAAGAAAAATGAAATTATGTCATTTGCAGCTAAATAGATGGAACTGGATGGTACCATTTTAACCACATAACCCAGACTCAAAAAGAGAAATAACACATTTTCTTGCTCATATGGGAGAGCTAAATCTACCTTAAAGGGAAAAAATTATACGTATGTATATATACAATCATACATCTAAGAATGGAAAATACAAATCCAATATGATCCAATATGAGGTGGAGACTGGTGGGATGGAGGGGAGAGTGGGCGGGATCAACATAGAGGGGTAAAGAGGGGGAGAAAAGATGCAAAATACAGAATGCAACTCTATGAAAGTACAGAAAAAAAGAAAAAGGAAAGGGAAAAATTAGGGTATAACCCTTGGCTGCGTTCATCTGTCATCACCTGTAAATTAAAATTCTCTCCTTTTCTTTCTTTTTTCATTTATAAATGTTAGTGAGGTACAGAGTAATCAGTCATTTGCTAAATCCCTTATGCAACTGTTAAATCACTTTTGCCTACATGTTCAGCATCTTACATAATTTACAGAACAGTGTAAATTAAAGAAGAAAGGAAAGAAAAAGAGAAAGAAAAAAGTAGGAATTTCAATTAATATGCAATGAAAAGCAACTGCCATCATGGGTATATTCTTGGTAATTTTTTCCTTCCTTCCCCTCTTTCCCCCATGTGTGCACATAGTTGCATCCTGTATTTTGAGATTTTCCTCTCCCTCTTTACCCCTCTACATTATTTCCCCTTCTCTTCCCATCTTCCCCAACCTCCACTCCCATGTACTCATCCCTTCCCCCTACTTTTGGCTCTGCTAGTATTGTCCCTTCTTAGATATGCATGATTGTTCTTTTTAATATGTCTAAATATGTATAATTATCTTTCTTTAAGTTAGATTTAGCTCCCACATATGCATGAGAACATGTGGTATTTATCTTTTTTAGTCTGGGTTAATCTGTTTAAAATGATCTCTAGTTCCATCCATTTCCCTGAAAATGACATAATGTCAATCTCCCTTATTGCTAAGTAATATTCCATTGTGTATATATACCATGGTTTTTCAGTCCACTCCTCTATTGATAGATATCTTGGTTGATTTCATATCCTTGTGATGGTGAAGAGTGATGCATTACATATGGAAGTGCAGATGACTCTGTGGTATATTCCAGGAGTGGTATACTGGGTCACATAGCAGATCTATTCTTAGTTTTCTAAAGTACCTCCTTGTTGATTTCCAAAGTGGTTAAAATAATTTACAGTCCCACCAGCAGTGTAAAAGTGTTCCTTTTTCTCCATATCCTCATCAGCATTTATTATTTGTTTTGTTAATCTTGGCCATTCTTACTGGAGTGAAATGGAATCTTAGTGTTTGTTTGATTTGCATTTCCCTACTAGCTAGGGATATTGAGCATTTTTTCATATTTTTTGGCCATTCATATTTCTTCTTTTGAGAATCATCTGTTCAATTCCATTGCCTGCTTACTTATTGGGTTTTTGTTTTTGGGGGGTTTGATTTTTTTAGTTCTTTGTGTACTCTAGAAACTAATCTTCTGTCAGATGTGTAGGATATAAAGATCTCTCATTCTGTGGGTTCCTCCTTTACTTTGTTAATTGTTTCCTTTGCTGAACAGAAGCTTTTTAGTTTTATGTAATTCTGTTTGTTGATTCTTGGTGCAACTCCTGGGCAATTGGAGTCTTGTTAAGGAAATGCTTGCCTATGGCTATGTGTTGGAGAATGTTCCATATCTTTTCTTCTAGTAGTTTTTTAAGGTTTCTTATTTATGTTGAGTTTGCTGATCCATTTTGAGTTAACTCTCATACAGACTGATAGACCCAGATCTATTTTCTTTCTTTTACAAATGGATATCCAATTTTCTGAGCACAATTTGTTGAAAAGGGTATGTTTGCTCCAATGATCATCTTGAGTCCCTTTGTCAAAGATCAGGTGGCTATAATTGTATGGGTGTATCTTGGGTCTTCAATTCTGTTCCATTGATCTTCTTGCCTATTTTTGTGCCAGGACCAAGCTGTTTCTGCCACTATGACCCCGTAGTATAGTTTGAAGACAGGAATTATGACACTTCCTGTACTGTTTTTGCTGCTTAGGATTGTTTTGGCTATACATGATCTTTTGTGCTTCCATATGAATTTTGGGATTGTTTTTTTCTATTTGTGCAAAGTCTCTCATTAGAATTTTGATGGAAGTTGCATTAAATTTGTAAATTGCTTTTGGTAGCATAGCCATTTTCACAATATTAATTCTTCTGATACATTAACAAGGGAGATCCTCCCATCTTCTAGTATCTTCTACTCTTTCTTTCTTTAATGTTCTGTAGTTTTCCTTGTGGTGGTCTTTAGGGTACTTGGTTAGGCTGATTCCTAAACACTTAATTTTTTGGTGGGCTATTGTGAATGGGATTGTCTTGATTTCCTTCTCTTCGTGTACACTATTGGTGTAAAGAAAGGCTATGAATTTTTGAATGTGAATTTTGTATTCTGCTACTTTGCTGAAGGAGCTAATTATCTCTAAAAGTTTTCTAATGGAATTTTATGGTCCTGTAGGTAGAGGATTATGTCCTCTGTGAGTAAGGATAATTTGACCTCTTCTTTCCCTATTTGTATTCCTTTAATTTCTTTCTCTTGCCTGGTTGCTCTGGCTAGGTTTTTAATCACAATATTGAATAAGAGCAGGGAGACTGAACATCCTTGTCTTGTTCTTGATCTTAGAATGATTTCAATTTTTCCCCATTTAATATGATGTTGGCTTCAGGTTTTTCATATATGGCCTTTATGATGTTGAAATATGTTCCTACTATGCCCAATTTCTTCAGGACTTTTATCATGAAGGGATATTGAACTTTGTCAAAGGCCTTCTTAGTTTCCATTAAAATGATCATGTGACTTCTCTCTGTAAGTCTCTTGAAATATTGAATTACATTAATTTCTTTTTGTATGTTGAACCAGCCTTGCATCTGTAGCATGAAGCCCACCTGATCATAGTGTATGATCTTTTTTATGTGTTGCTGAATTCAATTTGATAGAATGTTATAGAGGATTTTTGCATCAAAGTTTGTTAGGGAAATTGGTCTATAGTTCTTTTTCTTTGTAGAGTCCTTATCAGATTTCAGTATCAGAGTGATACTGGATTTGTAGAATGAGTTTGGAAGTATACTTTCTTTTTCTATTTTATGAAATAATTTGAGAACAGGTATTAATTCTTATTTGAAATTTTGATAGAATTCAGCTGTGAACCTGTATGGATCTGAGCTTTTCTTGGTGGGAGGATTTTTATTACTGTTTCTAATTTGGTGAATGTAATGGGTCTGTTTAATTTGCTTACGTGCTCTGGGCTTAGTTTTGGCAATTCATATGTATTAAATAATTTGTTCATTTCTTCTATATTTTCATTTATTGGAGAGTACAATTTCTCAAAGTAGTCTCTGATGATTCTTTGAATATTCTTGGTATCTGCCATTATGTCCCCTTTGTCATCTTTTTTTTTTTTTTTTAATTTGGGCATTTTCTCCTTTCTTTTGGTGAGTTTGGCTAAGGGAGTGTCAATTTTGTTGATCTTTTTGAAAAATTAGCTTTTGGCTTTCTTAATTCTTTGTATTGTTCTTTAGTTTCTAATTTTTAAATTTTTACCTTTATCTTGATAATTTCTTTCTACTCCTTTTGGGGTTGGCTTGTTGATGGCCTTCTACTGCCTTAAGGTGTGTCATTAAGTTATTTAATTGGGCCTTCCCTATCTTATTGATGAAGGCACTCATGGCTAAGAAAATCCCTCTGAGAACTGCCTTTGCTGTGTCCCATAATTTTGGTAGGATATATTTTCATCTTCATTTGACTGCAGAAATTTTAATTTCTTCTCTAATTTCTTCAATGACCTATTGGTCATTCAGGAGTGTGCAATTTAGTCTTCATATATTTGTAATATTTCTGAAATTTTTCTTGGTCTTGAGTTCTAGTTTTCCTCCACTGTCATTTGATAAGGTTCAGGACATAATTTAACCTAGGGGTTTCAAGTTGTTGGAGTACTCCCAGTAGCCCCCAATATCTCAGGGACACCAGCAGCTTGCCTCCAGTATTGTTTAATTTAACATGCATGATTTGAAGGACCCTCTATATCCCCCAGGAATTGGGAGCTTCTTGTTTTTGCCTTCCCTGTACTCTGTAGTCTCAGGATGTCCTGTGGCCAGACTCAGGTATTCTTTACTTAAATGAGCAGTGTTTTGTATTCTTTTTGGCCACAGCTCCTGAAGTGCCCTGGACTATTGAGAGAGGTGGGGGAAAATGGCAACCCTTTGTCCCCCTACCCTCACTGCTCACTTTCACAGTATTCCTACTGCTCCACAGGCTTTGGCTGCGTGTTCCTGCAGTGCTCATTCTGAGGTCAGTCTTAGCTTTTTGCTGATCTGCCCTGCCTTTTAGGGGGAGGTCCCAATCACCTGCACAGGGTTATGTATTTCCCTATTGAAGTGGGCTTGACCAGACACCCATCTTGTTCCCCACAGCATCTTTCACTGAGAAATCACTCCAGAGCTGCTGTCTATATTAGCTATAGCTGTCTAGTCCAACAGTTGGCTCCAAATAGTTTATGGTGATGTCTTTATTTCATGTGTGTCAGGCTCCCTGCCACAACTCCTTCACACAGATGGAGGTTCACCCTACACTCGCTGTTGCTTGCTTGGAGTGGGTACCTCTGAAGTGGTGCCATACTAGTTGCACTTCTCCTTCCTTAAAGTTACTGATTTTGGTCTGAAGTCATAGCACAATCCATTTTCCACTAATTTAAGGCCCTCTCCAGAATGGGCTGGGATTTAGCTCAGTTGGTAGAGCACTGTGCTGCAGTCTCTGAGGTCCTGAGTTCAATTCCCAGCACCGCAAAAATGGGAGAAGGACCTGGCAATCCACTCCCAAGGCAATCCTGAAACAGTCTGCCATTGAAAACCCTATGAGGGTTGCTATGAGTTGGATACCAACTCAACGGCACCTAACAACAACAACAACCAGAATCTCTGTTCTGAGTAGAGACGTTACAGACTATTCCTAACTCTTCTTCCCCAGTTGGCTGCTTTCAGTCTGCCTTCTTAACTGGTATCCTCTACTTATTCTTTGTGCTCGCCCTCTCTCTCCCTCCCCCCTTTCAGCCACTTTTGTTTATTTTGTTCTGTAAAATGTTAAAGGAGTTGGAAGTGTAAGCAATACTGATTTGATAGTTGCATAATGGATATATCAACTGACTCTATACCCCACTAACATTTATAAATCAAATACTAATAATAAAAAGGAAAGCTATAGAATGGCAGAAAATATTTGCAAATAATGTATTTGATAAGGGATTAATATCTAGGATATATAAATAACTTCTGCAATTCAACAATAACAACACAACAACCTAGTTAATAAATAGGCAAAGGACTTGAAAAGACATTTCTCCACAGAATGCATATAAATGGATGGCAAGTGTATGAAAACTGTTTAATATCACTAATCACTAGGGAAATGCAAATAAAAACCACAATGGAATACTACCTCATACCTGTTAGGGTGGCTATTACATAAATACACACAGATGCACACAGGCACACGCATGCATGCACACACACACACACACACACACACACACACACGGGAAAATAATTGCAGAAAATAATGTGTTGGTGAGAATGTGAAAAATAATGGTACCCAGTTTAGTCAAATTCAGAGACAGAAAGTAAAAGAGTGGTTGTCAGGGGTTAAGGGAGGTGGGAATGGGGGTGGTTGTTCAATGGGTATAAGGTTTCAGTTTTGCAAAATGAAAGTAGTTCTGGAAATGGATGGTAGTGATGATTACATAACAATATGAATGTTCTTAACAGTACTGAACTGTACTTAAAGATGGTTACTTACATTTAAAGATGGTTAAGATGGTAAAATTGTGAGATGTAGTGATGCATGCCTGTAGTCCAAGCTACTCAAGAGGCTGAGGCAGGAAAATATCTTGAGCTCATGAGTTCAAGATCAGGCTCGGCAACATAGTGAGATTCTATCTCAAAAAAAAAAAAGTCAATTTTATGTGATACACACACATACACATACACACACATCTATTATCATGATTTCAAAGTAAAATTTCAAAAAGAGGTGGATATAATTGTAATGAGCACTATAAAAGATTTCAGTCTAAGTAAGCCACTAAGAGGCTCTGACCTGGGTAGTGGGGCCGGAGGGAAGGAGCTTCCCTCGGCAGAGAGCTGGAAAGAACAGCTCATGCAAAGTCCTTGTGAGGGATCTCTATTCCCCAGGGATGCTTAGTTAGGGACAGACTAAGTACAAACACTTGCTTTCACCTGATCTCTCTGTCTCTGTTTTGGAGACATACCTTACAAGCATAGGTGCACAAATATGAAATGAATATGTTCATAAATTTAGTAAAAACTTCGAGTCCAGTAATGATCAAAAGAGGTGCTTTTGTGTTTCCTTTGTCCCTTCTCTTCCCTTCCCTTCCCCTGGAGGTGGTGATGGGGCTATGAGCTGAGGCAGCAGGGAGTTGTTCCACATAGAAGGAGACCTAAGAGATATGATATGTAAGTATAACCCATGATTTTTATTTGTATCATGTTCTACAAAGGAAAAAGAGAGCCAACCATGGTGGTGCACACCTGTAATCCAAGCTACTCAGGAAGCTAAGGTAAGACCATAAATTTGAGTCCAGCCTGGGCAATTTAGTTAGCGAGACTCTCTCAAAACAAAAATTTTAAAAGGGCTGGAAGAGCAGCTCAGTGGTAGAGCATTTGCCTAGCATATCCAAGGCCCTGGGTTCCATCCCCACTACTTCAAAAGAAAAAATGAAAAAGAAAAGATAAAGAGATTGTTGGGGCAGTTGGTGAAATTTGAATCAGGTGCCTGGATTGGATGGTAGGGTTATAGCAATGCCAACTTCCTGATTTTTATTGTGGTTATGTAGTGTCACTGCTTTTGAAAACAGGCACTGGTGCATTTAGGGGTTGATGAAGCATCCTAATGACAACTTACTTTTAAATTATTGAGAAAAAGAATAATGGTGATGGGTGTGTATACGGATATATTTATTACATAACAGAGACAGACAAATTTGTTAAAATGTTAACAATTAGAATATCTGGCTAAAGGAGATACGGTAGTTCTGCATATCACAACTTTTCTAGAAGTTTGATGTTAAGATAAATTCTGTTTAAAAGATATTGTCTATTATTGACATGAATCTACAGGCAAGGCAGCAGTTAACAGGTAAAAACGAGAAATTGATAAACATTTTATCTGCCACTGAATATGAAAAAGTGAAGTTTAAGTGAGGAGAATCAGTATTTGCTTCACTCTCCAGAATGAATCAAATCTCTCATAAATGTTGTTGTTGCTGTTAGGTGCCATTGAGTTGGGTTTGACTCATAGTGGCCCTCATAGGGTTTTCAAGGGCTCATTGTTTTCAGGAGTGGACTGCCACATCCTTCTCCTATATCTCCCATAAATAATCTCCCATAAATAATCATTTAGGGTTATAATGAATTCATAAATAGGCATTCTTATTTGGCATCTGCTTTCATTCATGTGAGTTGGCCACTGGATCTGGGTACACAGGCTCTGTCTCTGGACCAGGGCCCAGCACCAATCCTGAGACTCATTGCAGACCAAATCACCTCTGTAATATCGCTATTTCCAGCCTTAGAAAAGTAAGGATGGGGCAAATCTATCAATCAGATCTTGCTGTTAACAAGGCCTGCACAAAGCTATAAATCCAGAGAGTGCTGAAGTGAAACTGGAATGAACACTGAGCACCTCAACATTTTCAGCCATCTGCAAAATCATCAAAGGCCCAATTCAAGTCTGGGCATATGGCACTGGGTTTCCGCCTGCACCTAACAACTGGAACTAGACATGCAAGCTCCTTGATATGAGGTAGTGGGGGAGGCCTATGTAGGGCATATGTTCGGAAAACAGACAGATGAGGCTCAAATCTCTGTCATTTGCCAGGCACTTTGGTATGCACAGCCTGCAGCTGTACCACTGTGGCATCTGATCCCTTTAGACCACAGAATCTAAGCCAGGTCGGGCCTGGTTAGTACTTCGATGGGAGACTGCCTAGGAACACCAGTGCTGTAGGCTTAGTAGAAAGACCTGGCAGCTCACTCCCAAAAAACAATCAGCCATTGAAAATTCTGTGAATAGCAGAGAAGCAGTAACAATACTGTTTTGCCTGTTGTATGTAGAGTTGCTATGAGTAGGACACGGACTTGACAGTACCCAACAACAACAACAACATGGTATGCACATCTGTAATCCCAGCACTTAGGAAGCTGAGGCAGGAGGATCACAAGTTCAAGACCAAACTGGGTTACATAGCAAGGCTGTGTGTCAACAAAACAAAACAAAACGATCTCTGCCATCCACACTGGTGCTATGCCGGAAGCACACACACAGGGCACACAACAGCTGTGCTGACCCACACATGGCTGTTAGCACTGTTCAGGTTGGATGCCCTTGTGTAATTATATCACATAAACAATTTTTAAAAATAGATTAGAAACTGTAAGTATGCTCTTACATATTCTTTGGGGAAATAGCTATAGGGCTAGTGAACTCAATTCTTTGTGTCCCTCAAAAAAATCATCAGCTGGTTTCACGAAAATATTTTAAGTACAGCAAATCATTGAGGCCTTCTCACAGTAATTTGAAAATTACCATATTACTTCTGTCTATGGCCAAGTTTTTCAAGTTTCTTTAAAACAAAGATATAATGAAAGCTGAAAGTCAGTTTATTGATTATAAATACCTTTTTGAGGAGGGCAGAAGGAAAACATGAACACTTAATTAACTAATAAATTTAGAAAAATCCAGGCATCACAATGAGCGCTGAAGGGAGAAAAGGGAAACATTTTTTACATCTTTTCATTTTCTTTCTTTTTTTTCCTTTTTCTTATGTATTTATTTATTTTTCCAGTACTGGAAGTTGAACCCAGGGCCTTGTGCTTGCATGCTTTGCAAGTGCTGTACCACTGATCTGCACCCTCAGCCCATTTTTTCACTTTTGGAGACAGGGTCTCACTAAATTATACAGACTGCCTCTGATCTTGTACTTGTGATCCTCCTGCCTCTGCCTCCCGAGTTGCTGGGATTATAGGCATGCACCACTGTGCCTGGCAAGACATCTTTTCCTTTAAAAGTAGGAATAAAAGGAAAGTCTATCTGAGCCTGAACTCATAACCTCCTTCCTTGCTTTCCAGATGAAAGCTAATCCAGCTCTCTCCCCAAATTTCCTATCTCGTCTCTAACACTCACCCTGAAGCATCCCTTTCTTGGATTTCCCTGTTTCCCAGTTTTAAAGTCCCACTCTGCAGAGTAGAGTGATGAAAGATGGTTCCCCATCCTATAATCTTGCAAATTAAGTTCAGTGCTTGCCATCTTCCATTCTCCCATCAACCTATGACTATCTCCTGCTACAGAGTTCTGAATTCCCATGTTCTTTCCCACATCCAGTGTTGCTGCTATTATCTGCTGCACCCCCTCACCTCCAAACTCCCTCCACTCAGGTCCCTCCCTCCCTCCCTTTCTGAATTCCTCCAGGGGCCTGCTGCTCCCATTAGGTCCATCCCCTGCAGTGAGTCTGGAACCTCCCTGCCATCATATCAGGCAGCCCTTTCCTCCAGACTTTTCTTTGTCATGGAATGTTCTCCCAGGCCGGTCATTGAAATGCCCTTACCTTTACCTTCCTCAATTTCCCAGTCTCTGGATCCTCTGCCATCCTGCTTGCTACATTCCCATCTTCTTCATGAATTCCTCATCCTTTGCCCACACCCATCCCCCATTCAGCTTTCCCTCAAAGTCCCAACCTTGCCCACCCTCCCTTCACCCTTTACCAGACTGATCTTGCCCTCATCCTGCATCCAAGGACTAGTTCCCTCCTAGTCACTCAGGCTAGACATCTCTGATCTCTGTTCTGTCTTGTTCTTTCCTTTCTCTTAGCTCTCATGTGCAAGGGACCTCTAAAACATACATGTCTCTCAATCCACCTACTCTGGTCTCTAGCTCATCTCACTGCCTTGGTTTAGGCTCTGGGATTTCCATATTGTTTCCAGCCTCTTCCACCTCCTCCGCCATTATGTGCACTTCATTGGAAAAGTTCAAGGGGAATTTTGTCCTATGGATAAAATTGGCTTCATGTTTCAGGTCCATGTCTACCTTTCCAGTTCCATATGCTGCTACTGGCTGTTGAATTTAACCATCTCAATTCCCTTCTCTAATTTTCTTCTGCCTGGAATGACCTTCCGACAT
The DNA here is from genome assembly GCA_007922755.1 of Pedetes capensis. Lineage (NCBI taxonomy): Eukaryota > Metazoa > Chordata > Mammalia > Rodentia > Pedetidae > Pedetes > Pedetes capensis. The sequence goes on along the minus strand of VMDO01006265.1, from coordinate 31,900 downwards.
TTTCTTTTGGCAAAATTTCCTCATCTTTCAGAATGCAGCTCTGTTGTCATCTCCTCCAGGAATCCATCCCAAAGTCTTGCAAATCACAGTGGACAGATGCCCTTTGTCCTATTTAGCCCTTATCGTGGTGTGCTTTGATGACTTATTTACCTGTCCATCTTCCCCACTTGTCCATGAGCCCCTGGCTTACGCATCTCCAAAGACTAGAGTAGTACATATACATACACTATGTGTGCTCGTGGAATGTCTGGAAAAAAAGACGACAGGCAGGTAAGGGATTTCTTGCCTGCAAGGTCATGGCCAACTAAGGGTGGAGGAGAAATGAAAAATCTACATTTTGAAGAAAAAATAAAAGTCATCATCACAATGGCCTTTCATCACTGCTGGACTTCAGTTACTGCTTGCTAGCCATGACAGGTCTCCTGTACCTTCTATTTCTGATTTATCCTTCTTGATATAATGACATTTTCCTCTTTCCCCACTGCCAATATCTGATGCTTTGGCCAGACCAAAGTCCACCTCGAGGGATCTTTTGTGTTGAATATCTAGCTACTTTTCCTCCTCTCTGGATCCTTCCTAACCCTGAGGCTCAACTCAGATTCTACCTTCTCAGTGAAAGCTTTCCTGGCTATTCCAACCCTCATAATGTTTATTCCCCCTCTTAACACGTACAATACTTAAGTTCTTATTAGAATTTAATTGCACACATCTTGCATTTTATAACTTTTATTGGCTTTCCTTATTGCAGAAATAATACATTTATATTACAGAAAATTTGTTTAAAAGTTAAGCAACAGAAAAATCACTCATAAGCTCTTTTTCTCCAGAGAATCACTTTAATACTATGTATAAATTCGTCCAGAATTTTTTCTATGCATGCATAGGTAATTTTTCTACCTAAGTGAGATTATACCATAAATACTATTTTGAACATCATTTTAAAATATACTAATAAAAAATAAATATGCCAATATATATACTTCTTCAACACAATTTTTGATGACTTCATCATGTGCCATTTCATATATGTATTACCACTTATTTAGCCAATCTTCCACTGTACAGCATTTACATTTTTCCATTTTCCTTCTGCTATGATATAAAAATCCTTCTGTAGATTCTTAATTTTTCATTATTATAAATTCCAGTAAATGCAATTTCTATGCAAATAGTTTTAAACATTAATTATTGTGATGCACTAAAATAATTAATAGAAACATTGAAATGCTAAGTCATTGCATTTGTCAACTGGTTCATGTATATTAGTTTTGAGTATATACTTACATTTTTTAAAGTTCATTGAGGAAAAAGCCCAATATTTTCTAATTTTTTACCTCTCATCCTCATCATAGATGTTTATGTTGTGCATGTTGAATAATTAGTTTATTTTTGCCTATGTTTTTAGTTAACACTGGCATCTGTTCTTTAGTGTGGAAGCAGGTCTTGAGATACAGCAGTATAGAAAGCAATTAAGAACATTGCCTCCTCTTAGGGACTATTTCCAAAGTTCTTCTTAAGCAATCTTTGGGAGCAGAGATGGGACAAATGAGATATATGGTTCAAAGAGAAAAGGCTGCCAGTCAAATTTAACAATAACTAGAAGTCAAATTTTTGTGTGATTTTAGTTACCCCTAGAAACTACAGTGCTCTCTATCTTGGAATACACTGATCGTTTTTCAAAATTTGTATGACATTTGATACGATAAGAAATCACTCTTCTTGGCCAAAGCATGTCCCTAGAGACCCCAGCAGCAACCCTGAAAGACTCTCTGTGCTGTCCAGCAATCCTGCTACACCTCCTGGGGCTAGTTTACACCTTTTCTCTCTCCCTAACTCCCACACCTTGCCCTCCTCCACCATCAGCTAATGATCCCATTTCTTAGTCCTCCAGGAAAACACCACCACTCAGACAAAGGCTCTCCAGACATGTCACCACAGTCCAGCCTTCTCGCACACCTCACTGGTGTTGCCTTTCTGCCTGTGGCTAGGTATCCACTGGCCCTGCGCCGTTGTAAGATTCCACTATCCAACTCTAGAACTTCACTCCAGAAATCACCCTTTCTCTCTTTCCATCCATGGTTCCCCCTCCTAATGGGATTATTGTCCCAAATGAGCTCTATTTTTTCCCATTGCCTGATTCCTACTTCCCTATTTCCCCTTTCACAAAGCTTCTCTAAAGAGTGGTCTAGGCTGGTGTAGTGCTGCATGCCTATAAGCCCAGCCCTAGGGAGGCTGAGGCAGGAGGACCCAGAATTTAAGGCCAGCTTGGGTTACATAGTGAAACCTTGTCTCAAAAGGGGGAAAAAGTCTTCTATCCTCTTATACTTCCTCTCTTTTCTCTCACTCAAATCCACTTCAGCCAGATTTTATCTCTACCACCCCATCTCTCTGTCAAAGACACCAATGACCTCCTGGTCTCTGCATGTAAAAGTCAATGGTGTATCTTTCCTTTTATTTGTCTCATCAGCAGAATTGGCACAGGGTGCCTTTCAAAACATCCTCTGTCCCTTGGCTTGCTTCATGCTACAATCCCCTCCCCTTTTTCCTTATACCTACTACTTCTCAGGCTCTCTGGCTAGATCGTCCTCATTTCATTCATCTTCCTGACCTCTAAATGCTGGAGTGCCCCAGGTCTTAATTCTCAGAACTTTTCTCTCCTCTTTTTTACCATGTTACCAGCTGCACTATGTTGATGCCATACAGATGTCTATCTTTAGTCTGGACCTCTGTCCTGAATTCTAGATTCTCACACCCAATCAGCTGCTCAGCTTTCCCTCTTAGATGTCTAGTTTGTTGTTGTTGTTGTTGTTGTTGTTGTTAGGAGCTGTTGAAAGCTGGGTCCAGATCAGAGTGACCCTATGTACAATAGAATAAAACACTACCTGATACTTGCCACATCTAGCACTATTGTCAGAGCTTCTCTGCTGTTTATAGGGTTTTTGATGGCTGATTGTTTCAAAAGTGGACTGCCTGGTCCTTCTCCCAAGCCTATAGTACCAGTTTTCCCAGGCAGTCTCCCATCCAAGTACTAATCAGACCTGACCCTGCTTTGTTGTTGTTGTTGTTAGGTGCCATCGAGTTGGGTCCAACTCATGTGACCCTTGGTATAACAGATGAAACACTCCCTGACACTGTGCTGTCCAGCACTATTGTCAGTGATTCTCTGCTATTCATACAGTTTTCAATGGCTGATTGTTCCTTTGGGAGTGGGCTACTAGGTCCTTCTTCCAAGCCTACTAAACCTGGTGTTCCCAGGTAGTCTCCCATCCAAGTAATAACCAGGTCTGACCCTGCTTAGCTTCTGAGATCTGATAAGATCAGATGCCAGGGTGCTACAGCTGTACACTAGATGTCTGGTAGACCTCTGAAATTTACTTCCATGTGCACAAAACCAAATGCTTGACCTTTCCCTCAATACTTGCCCTACCTGAGGCCTTCCCTTTCTCACTACATGGAATCTCCACTGATTAACTGCTCAGGTCAAAATCCAAAATTTCTTTTGACTCTTCTTTCTCCCACATTCCACAATTGAATCATCAGTGAATTCTCCAGCTTACTTTGCAAATATATCTAGGCGCATTTATGGTAGCCGTTTCAGTCCCTCCCTCTAACCTATCTTAGCAGCTTCCTACGTGGTCTCTCTGCTTCCATTCTTGTCCTGCCCACCACCTAGCAATCAGAAATGAGGCCAGGTCATGCTCCTTCTGTGCAGAAATGCCTATAATGCCTTCCCATTTTGTCTAAAACAAAAGCCTGCTGGCTATTTCTCTGGCATCATCCCCTGCTATTCTCCTTCCAGCTTTCCCATCCAGTCACAGAGGCTTCTGCTGATTCTGGATCATGCCAAGTCTACCTCAGAGTACAGTAGACTTGCTCTTCCTGACATCTGAAAGGTTTTTCTCCCAAGATAAGTGTAGGGATTGCACTCTTTCTGCACTCATCTCTGCTCAAATGTTATTTAAGCAAGGAAGACTTCTCGGACCCAATTGACCAATCTGAGCCCTTTACCTACTTTTGTTTGCTTCAACCCTAGACGTTACATATATATCCTCTCCTACCCAACCTTGTCCCTAGAATGGGGATTCTGTGAGGGCAGAGGCTTTGTTCTGCTTATCAAATTCCAGCTTGTAGAACAGCACCTACCACACAACAGTTGGTTGAACAATTGTTGAAGAAATCACTCAGAGCTATTCAAATTCCAGCAGTTCTTCAATGCATCACCTGTGCATTACTAAGCTGAAGTTTTATGATTTAGATATACTTCATAACATCTGGTTTTGAAATAATAAACACTATTCCTTGTCCCTATAGGGATTTGTCCTGAGTGAGGAAAATTCTCCTTCTCAACAGAGCTTCCTTCAATAACCTGGCTCCTCCTGGCTTTGGTATTCTTCCTCTCAGCATCACACTCCAATTTCATTGGAAGTTAACTTGTCCCTCCTATGCTTTATTCAAGGTACCGTATTTGAAATTCTGCCTTCTGTTTTGTCTTAAGAAGAAAACACTATAGCTGGGTGCTGTGGCACATGCCATATGTAATCCCAGGGACTTGGAGGCTGAGGAAAGAGGATCATGAGTTTGAGGCCAAACACTGTCTGGGCAATATAGTAAGACCTAGACTCAAAATAAAAATTTTTGGAAAAGGGGACCGGGGTACAGCTCAGTGGTAGAGCAATTACCTAGCATGTGCAACGCCCTGGTACAGGCAAAAAAAAAAAAAAAAAAAAAAAAAAAAAAAAAAAAAAAAAAAAAAAAAAAAAAAAAAAAAAAAAAAAAAAAAAAAAAAAAAAAAAAAAAAAAAGAAAGAAAGAAAGAAAGAAAGAAAAAGAAAAAAGAAAAGAAAAAAAAGAAAAACCACTGTGTCTTCTCAATGTTATAACTATATCTATCTTAATAGATACTGGAAGTACTTAATAGTACTAGAAGCATGAACGTTGAAGATTCCAGAACTTCTGTCCTCCTTTCCTCATCATTTTGCTTCCTACATATTTTTTCTTGTTTTATTTTATAAACTCAAGGAGATTCCTAGAAATCAATTTGAGTAGCTTTAGTGTCATGTTACAAACTTATTACCCTTGGAAAAAATATCATGCTTAGAAATTTATCACAGATGAAGCCCACATTCCATATCAAAACACACATGTAATTATGTGGAGGGGAAAAAAGTGCATCAGAAAAGGATGAATGTTCCAGGCTTGTAAATAAATTGACCTCTACTCAGGTTACTGCCATAAATATACAGAGGGAAAGTTCTGCATCTGGTTCCCATTGTAAATGCCTAAAGCACTAGAAGAACAGCACAGCCTATGGAATGGCCTGCAAACAGGGGGAAAGTGAAAAGGATGTCCACAACTCAACCTCTGCAGCAGTGCCATGAAGAAAGCATCCAGTACCTGACTTACCATGCTAATTTCACACAGTTCTAAATATATTTTTCAGGCTTTAATTCAAATAACCCACTTCTAACTATTTGAACATAAAACGAAATAACTAACTCACTACTAGACTTCTTCAAGCTCCTGAAAGGTAAAGATTTTTTTCTTCTTCACAGTCATAGTGGATATAACTGCAAAACTGGATATAACCTTATAGGGCAACTCACTTTAATTCAATCTCTTCAAATTACTTAATAATGCAACTTCTTATAGGTGCATTAAGTTTTGGGGTTTTTAAAAATATCTCTGCTTGCTGTCCTACATCATACTTGAGAAGTTCAAGTGAAAAAAGATGAGTATGAGTCTTTGAGCTAATAGATTAGAAGCACCTTTTGTTGTTAGGTGCCCTTGAGTTGGGTCCAACTCATAGAGACCTATGGACAAGAATGAAAGACTACGTGACACTGTGCCATGCCCAGTAATATTATCAGTGTTTCTCTGTGATTCATAGGGTTTTCCATGGCTGATTGTTTCGGGAGTGGACTGCCGGGTCCTCCTCCCAAGCCTACAGCACCCATATTCCAAAGCAGTCTCTCATCCAAGAACTAACCAGGCCGGACCCTGCTTAGCTTCCAAGATCTGATGAGATCAGATCCCAGGGTGTAGACCTATTAGCCTTTGTTATATCCATCTGGGACCAGAAATGAGGGGACAAGATCAGTTTGCAGTAGCATAACTCCCCTCCCACCCCCCAAACTGAGGTGCCCAACTCCACTCACACAGCCTTGCAGCCACTGCCTGCTTGAAGAGATATGAATTTAAACATTCTCATAGGGCTGTTCTCAAGCCTGGCTCTTGTAAGAAAAATGTTTATTGGTACTATTAAAATGCAGAAAGTTATTTCACCAATATATAAGAATGCAGAAGCAAAACCATCCAAAATACTGTAAGAAGTGGCCTGGGCAGGGCAGACCAGGGATCAGTGTTCTTGCCGGGGGAGTCACCCAAGAACATCAGAAGCAGGGAGTTTATCCCAAGGGGCACTAGATCAGAAATCATGAGACCAAAGTCTACTCCTATCTCTCAGAACTTCCCTCATCTGAAAACCAAAGGGGTTAGCAGAGAGAATCTCCTAGTGTGGTACAAGACCTCCCTCTGGGGACTCTGCAGTGCTGTTAGAAAAATTAGCTCAGGACCCTCAGTTTGTATTGGGGCCTCATTTAGCCTTCCACACAGACATTCCAAATGGGGCCTTTTAAAACTCAGCCCTCAGAGGAACGCGGTTCAAGCAACACTTTGGATGGTATCACAAGACTCCCAGAGTGACGCTTCAGTGCTTCCTCAGCATATGTCAGTGCCCATTTTACAGGGGGAATTTATGATCCTTTTCTCAGAAGAGCAAGCCAAAGTTTTATAATATTCATTAAAAATCAGCACCACATGTAATAATATGGAATACTGCCTTACACAAGGGGGCCAAGTTATAGGTGCTTAGGGAAACATGGCAGAATTTCCTGGCCTTGGCAAGGGGTAAAGTTGCAGGCACCAGCACAACACTAACACAACCTTATTTTATTGCAGACGTACATTCAGCCTAAGTTCTAATGACTCTCTTTAAAATTCTAACCACCACCAAGCTTCCTTTGACAGGGCAGCAACAAAACATTGGCAGCAGCCAGAGTAAAAGGCAAAGGAGAGTGGCTACAAGCAGTAGGAGCCAAGACTAAAGCTGGGAAGGCTGGTTCTTAATTTAGACTTCGCAATTGATCATGGTTTTTCCAAAACCCTGGCGTGGGGGCTTGCAGGCTTGCCCAGTGGGGCAGGCCTAGGCCCCCTCAGAATGACAAAAATATCAACATCGCTCTTGAGTAGGTGCTGCTCTTCCACTGCCCACTCCCCTTTGATAGGGGTCCTTGGAGCATCCTTTCCTGCCCCTCTAAGGAAAACGATGACTAGAACCCCCAGGTCTGGCTCCCCTTCCTGGGTGTAGTTAGTGCCTAGGGCTCCGCACCCTCCGCGTGTGCCACACTAGCACTCCCCACTACCATAACCTCACTGGAGCCCCCAACCCACATCTTTCAAGGCCAGGCAGAGGCAGGCGGTCAGTCCGGCCAGCAGGAGGGGGCTTTCCCCGCCTCGTGGTCGCACAAAGCTGGGCGATCGGTTGAGGCGCGCCCCCTCCCGCTAGCCGGCCAGGCGCGCGCGCCCGCCCCCGCCCCAGCCCCAGCCCCTGAGCGCCATTCGCCGAGCGCCTTACGCTAGTCGCCGGGCGTACCGCGCCCCAGCGGCCGGGGAGGTGCGCTGCCCCGCTCCCGTAAAGTTATTGTGAATGGGGAGCCGGTGACGTCAGCGCCGAATGTCAACAATGTAGCGATTGAGAGTGTGGGCGTTCCGGGGAGAGCGCGAGCCGAGCGGCGCGGAGCAAACAGCGCCGAGCCGCCGCCGCTTCAGCCGCCGCAGCAGCAGCCGCGGCCGTGCACGCTCGAGCTGCGCCCGCGGCAGCGCCAGCGCGAGCGCCCGCCGCCGCCCTTGCCGCGCCGCCCTCCAGCTCCTGCCGCCGCCCGGCTCCCGCGCTCTCACCGACCTCCCCTCACCCGCTCCCCTCCCCCTCCCGGCGCGCTCGAGGGGCTGGGAGCGAGCTGCCATGTGATGTGCGTCCCCTCAGCGCGCTTTCGGTGACCCCCGAGCTGCCCACCGCACCGGCTGCCTGGAGGGGACTGCGGGCTGGCAGGACGCGGGGCAGACCAGGCAGAAGAGGACGCAAAGTTCTCAGGCGAGGTGAGTCGCCGGCCCGGGCCGTGGGCCCTCGCGCCGGGCGGGGCGGCCGGGCAAGTTTGCAGGGGGGCCGAGTGCGCCGGCAGCGGCGCGGGGAGGGAGCCGCAGCCGCGGCCGCCCGGGGCGCCGCCGCCAGCTCCGCGCCCTGCGCCCGGCCCGCTTTTACGGCATTTTCTAGGAACGGGAAGGGGGTGGGAGCGCAGCAGGCGGACGCCCCGAGGCTGGTGTGCACCTCCCGCCTGCTGTTTACGGCGGCTAGGCGGCATTGTATTTTGCTCGCGTCGACGGTGTTTTGGAACAGCAGGGGGAGGAGGAGCGGAGGGTAATAAGTCAGGCGTGGGGAGGGCGGGCCGCAGGGAGGCAGCTGTCAGACCCACGGCCCTGCCCCCGGCTCGGAGAGGCCTGGACGCCCCGGCCTCCCTCCCGCGGTCCCCGCGCCAGGCCGGCGGCCTCCTCCCTGCCTGCGGCTTCTGCGCGCGGCGCTGCTCTGTCAAGACCGGGGCCGCCGCGGCCGCCGCGCCCGTGCGCTTTGCTGTCAGCCGCCGCCGGGTGGCCCGGACCACCGGGACTGGCGGGGGATCAAAGTCCAAGTTTACGGTCCTAGCAGGAGGCAGCTGGGGGTCTCTTGGCGCAGTCCTGGGTGGAATCACCAGTAGCGGATGATCGGATTGTTGGAATGCGCCCCTCGTGGCTCAGCCCTAAGAGCCCGTGGCTCCTGGGAGGGACACCTGGCTTACTCTATTCCTACGGTCCTGCAACAGGCACCCGCACTTTGCACTCCAGTCTCCACGCCCCAGAACTTCACCCGGGAGACATTTATCCAGAGGACCCTTGTCCCGACCTCCCCACGGCGCGGCTGTCTGTGGTTTTCGCAGTTCAGTTCCTCTCTGATCGGGTGGGCGTTCAGGACGCGAGCTCCGCGAAGAGGGCGGCGGGCGGCGCTCATGGGCTACCCCAGGTGCGCGCAGGAGACTCGAGCGAGCGTCTTCGCGACCTCGGCCTGGCAGAGGTTTGCAGGAAGCGTTCAGGGTCGCGCACCCCTGGCTTCGAGGGTCGTGGGATCACGGGGCATCCCCAGCGTGCTCTTGCGTGTTTGCGAGTTTGGCAACTTGGGGCAAGTTCCTGCGCGGCCGCAGTCGGGGTGGTTTTGTCTGTGGCCAGAGAAGGTGCGCCTCGAAGCCTGCCTCCCCACCCCACGCCCCATCAGCGCCTTCACTGCCACCCATGGCCACCGGGACACGAGAGGGAGGAGGGCGCCCCACCGCCAAGACTGAGCTGCAGACTCCCTGCGGACCCGCGCGTGGGAAGACGCGGCGTTGCTCGATTTTCACCTTCGCTGTCTAGTGCTGCAGTCTCTCACTCTGTGTAAATTTCATCTGTTGAGTGTATTTAACTAAAAAGGGTAATTACTTTAGATAAAATTCCTTTCCTGCCTAGTGGGAATCTTGGCTGAGATGATGCCTAATGAGATTTTTTTTTTTTTTTTGCTTTTGTCTGTTTAGAGTAAAATTAGAGATGTTAACTCTGATAACGGTTTTCTCAGATCATTAAAATGTAACATGTAGGAAAGGCATGTCGAGCTGCTAAAGCTCTGGCTGACATGAAAGAAACTGAGCGTGAAAGGCTGCCACTCTGGTGGAGAGGGCTATTTCAGTAAAGGCAGCCGGCGTCTTGCTTAAAATGTGAGATCGCTCCACCCTGGCCCTCCAGCAGCTTGCGAATAAACGGCATTCTTCATTCTTGCAGGTAATAATAAACGTGAGTCAAAAATGACATCTTGTTAGAATTAGTCTTTAGTCTGTAAGAGAGATTGCTAAATTACAGTGTTGCGTTCAAACTGTTCCACTGTTCCAGTGAAAGGTCTGTCAGCGTTTCCATTAGAAAAATCAATTTTTGAGGAGTTTATAATTTCAACACAAAACTTTGAATGGCTGTAGTGTTTTTCCTTTCTAGGGAAAAACTGGCTTTAAAAATGCGTTGATTGCCCACTTTGATACTATTTGCTATTCCTGAAACTTGAATGTCATTCAGATGAGAGGGGTGTGTACCAGAAATGAAATACACAATCGTGGAATAAAGTACTGTGGTTAGTATTTTCATTTTGGATTTTAGAAGGCTTCAGGTTTGCCATTTGGTAATCATATATGTGTTGAGTAAATTCTTTGATATCTGTCTGTTCTGCAGGTGACTTGAAATGTCAGTTTGCAGTGTATTTGCCAGGATTATGTGGAGAGATACATTTCCCTCATGCATGTAAATGTTTGAATTCATAGCTAAACTATGAACACCCTGTTAGTTACTTCTAGTCCTTTGTATATTGCATGTCAGTATCTGCCATAGAAAAGAAGGAATGAGGCAGAAAGGGAGAGAAGGAATTGAGAACCCCTAATTCACTTTCAATATTACCAGTGCCTGGGAGGAAGCCATTTATTCTTTTTCTATTAAATTATGCCCTTTGACTTAGTATCTTCAGGCAATTCCCTTCCAGTCACTCACCTCTGGCTGCTGTGTGAGGAGCTTAATTATTTGCAAACTGCCTTGAAATCCCTAGATGAAAGGCACTGAATAAGTGCAAAGTATTGTTATTCAGATATGGAATTTAATGATCCATTACAGTTCATCAGGAAAATGCACTTTGCAGTGATGGTAGGAAATGTTTTCACCTGATAGAGGGCAATAATAACCGTGTAAAAGTAGGCTCAGATTACAGATGAGACAATTAACTCTAGCCATGTGCTCTTCAATTTGTTGCAATTCATTTTGTGATCAAAGTGACTTAGGGAGAGCCAGATGGTCAGGTTCATGTTCAAATCTCTCTTAGGCCAGGCCTTCACTTCTGGGCCCAGTGTCTGCACAGCCATCAGGACTTAGTTATTCATTAGTGATTGTGAGCTATTCCTCAGAATTTGTAATTGAGGCTCCTGTGATGCCAACAAAAGGGCTCAGGCCAATCTGTATTGTTGGGAGCAGTTTAATTTTGCTTGGATTAACTCTCACTTAGTGTCTCTGGTGTGGATCCGGCCTTAACAAGGAAGAAAGAGACCCAGTGGCTCTCAAACTCTGCTGTTCAGCTCTACTGGGGTAGGCTTTGAACCTCAGATTTCAGGTGGTATGTTGTCTGGCTTGTTGCAAATGCTAGTTTGATTGTTAACGGAATAAGAGAATACTTAAACCCTTGCTATTTGTGTAGGGGGTAATCGGGGCCAACTTCATGAGCAGGCAGGGTGGTGGCACATAGCCCCCTGCCCTCTTTGGCTCAGAAGGATCTTATCCCCTGGCTTAACTTTCTGCTGATGTCTTCTTGAAATCCTTAATAGTTCCTGAACAAGGGGAATCTCATTTCCATTTTTCACTGTACCTCCATAACGTACATGTCTGGTGCTGGTAAGGAAAGGGCATAAGATCATAGACTGGCAACCATTCCTCCTGCTCACTCACTGTTGTCTGTGGTTGCCAGGCAGAGATTGATGGGAATGCTGGCTTTGTGTTGCCACATCATTTGATTTTTCCAAGGGAAGCTAGATATCCAGATTTTCGTGTGGAATCTCCTATTTTAAAATATCAGCTTGAAATTTAAAAAAATGTTGGATAAGAGTATATGTACAAGCTAGAGCTGGCCTGCAGATGGCCTGTTTCCCACCATTGAATACACTAAAACATCTTACTATTTAATATTTCTGGATTTAGCTATTTTCTAAAGGCCTGGTTTATAGTGGATGATTTTATGAGTGCGTACCAAATGGTTGACTACAACTATTAAGAAAATTGAAAAATGTAAGAAAAACAAAAGCCTAAATCAACACTAAATCTCATTCAGAGATTGATATCTTTAAACAGAGAATTCAACTTGAAAGACCAAATCATTAATACCATGGGCATGTGTTACCCTTTGCAGGTAAATAATCCATTACTTTTGAACCACCTTCTATTGAGTTATGACCAGGTGGGGTCACTTGGCTGTTAAATGCCTGAAGACTTCCATGTGAGTTTGACATTTGAGAATATCTATTAAAATAATAGACTTGGATTTATTGAATGTTCACAGTGTGCCCCACAGTGCTAATATCATTGATTCCTCAGAGCAACCTGTGAAGTAGGTATTGTGCCCATTCTTCAGAACTGAAACATTCTAATCAGAACTTCACCTGAACATAGTGTGTTTTCTTGAATGTCTGTATTCAAGTTATTTCCTCATCCTGTATACCCAAAGCAGCCCTGAGTCAGTGACAGTAGTTAGCACTGTGGCATGGTATAGGACCATAGCATACAGAGAGAATGGTTCATGTCCTCACATACATGGAATAGTGAACAATACAAGATGTAAAATATTTGTCAATGTCTTCCGTTTAGGCAATGAACTATACATCTGGTTCACTGTTCCTCTGCTTTCCTTGTCTAGATATTGAAGAAGTTGCAATAACATACGACCCTTCCAGAGGCACTCAAAGTTCAGAAGTCAGGGCTGATTGCAAAAATTGGAATTTCTTTGGCAAAACAGATAAAATCTTGGCAGAACTGGAGTCATGTTAGGGAAAGCAGAACTAAAGCTGTGGGAATGAGGGAAAAGAGCTGTATATTATCAATGACAATATATGACAATATCCTTAATAAATATTTAAATTTTATGTAAATATTTATAGATTATTCAAGCCAGAATTGGAACTTCTTGTGAACTAAACATTTTGTGAACTCAGTAAGATTGCCCAAAATATAATTCATCTTTAAAAAAATTTTTTTTTGGTCTGGGAGTCATTTAATAGAAAAGAACTTATTTGTCAATTCAAGATTTTCCTTTAAATTTTTTTTCTTTTTTCTCCTCTGTTAATTTCAAGTATCCGTCTACTTAAAACTGAAACAATCACTGTCATCGTGCTACTCTGGTAGAGCAGGAGGTATCCTGGAAATCCTACCACCATGTCTTTTTCAGGGGCCCTTTCATTTCTAAAGAATATGTAAATTGAGCCTCTTCTTACTAGTGGCACTACTTCAAAAATCAGGCAGGAATTCGCCTTTGTTTTTCCTTGAGCAGCTTTTTCCAAAATAATAAATCTCCCCAGTCTGAAAGCATTTCATGTACTAGTTCATTCTAGTCACTGGAATTACAGCCAGGATGCCTCTCTGTCTTCCCTGGTGACTTTATAACCACCACTTCTCCAGCATATTCTCCTGGTTAACTCTCTTTTGTTCTTTAGCCTGATAATGGACTGTCCTTAGATTCTGAGTGGTGTCCTTTTCCTCCCTGACCTTTTGTTCTCTTCCTGAGGGATGTGGGACACGCTGCTGCTGCTGCTGTGTGGTGAGAGACGCGTGGTGGCTAGCTCCCTCTCCTCCCTATGTCATCTTTCATCTTTCTTTCCAATTGTTCAAATCTCATGCTTGCCAGTCCTCCGACTTCTCATCACTCTCTTCAGTTGTTCCTGTGGCTGGCACATGCACAAACTCCCAGTTAGTTTCAGAAGCCGTGGTGATTTCCATTCTGCAAGTTGGAATACAGTAAATGTTCCTACTCAGCACCTTTCCTAGTATCCCAGCAGCCATAGATTATTAACAGTTTTTTCCCCCAACTTGTATTGCTTGTGAATGCTGCCAAATGGGTCAAGTGTCCAGAAATTTCATTCTCTAGAGGCAGATGCCTCATTCATTTCATTACACCTGTGTACTGAGTATCACTTATACAACTGCAGAGCAAACCCAGCCCTTATGAAACACACCATCTAGTAGGAAGGATGGCATTACACTGAAACTTCTGTGAAGGTAAGGTATTCCATGCTCCACAGGGTATAATGGGGGGATTTGACCTGATTAGGAGGTTAGGAAAGCCCCCCTCCCAAGGAATTGTGGAGAGAGTGTCAATCAGGGCCAGTTTAAAACTGAGGCTTTTCCTGGCCCCCAGCCTCCTAATTCATTCACTACTCTCCTTGGCCCTTTGGAATATTGCATAAACCATGATATAACCCCTGGGGCCATTTTGGCAAATAATGGTTCTTGTATACAGAGTCCAGAATTGATTTATTTACCTGTGTCTTTAGAACCTGATAAAACAGAACTACTAATTGCCAAAAAGTACTGTTCATTTCCATACTTGGGGAAAAAATACAAATCAACATTCTTACTTTGAGCACACTTAAGGTCTTTTTGACAATATTTGCATGATCAGAAGCTACATAGACATTCCCTTCCTGCTGGTTGTTGTGTGGAGGACACAGGCCATGATCTTTAGTACAAATGTGAGTCTGGCTTCCGTCTGAAGCCCTTACCTACCCAAGAATAGGTGAGGTCTCCATCCTCTGCAGACCAAGGATAATTATTTAGACTTTTTTTGGAAGCACAATTTAGGAGTGTTGTATTTATTATATTTCCTACCTGTATGCTAAAACCCTTTCATCATTTTCTTTTTCTTTCATGATAACTAATTTATAATAAAAAGTTCTTATGTGTGTTGCTTTTATTAACTAACTTAATCCTAACAACCCAGAACAAAGTGTGATCATTAGAAGCCTAACCACAGCTGTCACCCAACTACTGAGTGGTTGAGCTGGGACTGGACACTAGATATCTAATGTGAAAGCTGGTACTCTTCACCGCCATGCCATACCTCTCCCTTCTAATTTCTTCATCTGAAGTAGGAGGTCTCAGAAATGGAAATAGAGGCCAACTCATTCTGAAATATTGGATGTTTTATTGACGTCTATCCAAAAGATAAAATTGAAAAGTACTGTAATTTCTTAGGTAACCTGAATGAATATGTCTCTTGTCATTCACATGACTCACTTTCTGACAATTGCATTCCTGAGATTTTAGTGTTCATTTAAGGATTAGAAAAGAAAAGCAATGATAGGAGAAAGCAAGAGATAAACTCGACCTAGAACATGAATCCTGTGGCTCTGTCCCCAGGATTTATCCATCAGGTAAAGAATTTGCTTTTTGCTTTTTTTCATGGGGAGGGAAAAAGTGAAATAAACTATTCCTCTAATAGGTAGAACATTCTACACTGGAGGAAGAATTTCATTCAGAATCAATTCCGTTTGAGCTCCTAATTGGAAATATTAGCTGCCAGCAAGGGATAAAAGTAGGTAACCTTTGTTCTCATTCTAGTCAATTTCAGGAAGAGATTATTTTGCCAGATTAGTGTGTTGCAACTCTCAACTGGAGATTGAATGGTTTTGAAGGTCTTAGCTAGGCAGTTAGTTTGGCAGTGTCCCTCAGTTACCTGGGGTTTGCAGGGTCACTGTTTGGAATGCTGACTCAGCTCAGCTCTGCCTCGGCTGGACAGCAAGTTGTCCTCTTTAGTCATTATTTTTGGCATTATTCTTGGGAGCTGCTTGAATATTACGCACGTTTAAAGCTCAGTTTGGGAAATGATCAAGTGTATGAATGTACTGTGCTTATTTTTTTGCATTTAGTTCAAAATTTGGAGATAACTAAATGGGGAGATACTTAGTGTATCAGTGTTGGAGGTTTTAAGTGATTAAAAAAATCAAGCAGATGAGTGCATGAAGATTTCTATGCAAACAATGATGAGCTTAAATTAAAGCTGCTGATTTAGTGTGGGAATTACTTGCATTGATTTGTAGAATATCTATATGGATTCAAGATTCCATATTATGCAAATGAACAAGCCCTGAAGAGTCAAACTGGAAAAAAAATGAAATTAACTGTAAAAGATATTATTACCCATTCAGCAAGAGGAAGATGTAGACATACTCCAAGTTAACCCTTACTTTTCACACCTCCCCCTGGGAAGAGCTGCATCAGAGATGTGGGTCCTTTTTTGAGTTTTAAAGAAACTAGGCAAGGTTTGGAACCAGTTCTCCTAAGGACCTCTTTCTGTCCTTATTTTGCTTTGTGCTGTGCTGCCTTCTAGCAACCTAGTGCCCTTAACTAGTGCCTTTCCTTCCCTCCCAAAACCAATCTCAGAAACGGATTTTATGAACATAATTTTACTAGGGCATAAATAACTGAGCACACTTAGAGCATTACTTTACTCAGACATCAGCATATTAGACAGGAGACAAAGTGCAAGAAGTAAAATCCTGAAGATGGGATTTAAGAGTGTAGAATAGTAGAATTTCACAAACTGGTAACCTAGTGATGGAAATACATTTTTGAATAAAGAGAGGGCTCTTTATAAACCCAACTCTGGGCAGATAATACAGATAAGCAGATGAAAGGGTATAACCCACAGTAATATTCAAAATATCAAAGGCAGGTGATTTTTAATGGTATGTTTGTCAGTGAGCATCACCTTCTTCCCCCCAGACACTGGATTTGAGCATGTAAATCTATGGAGCAAGATGGTGTGTTTTGTGACATTTAAAGAAAGCTTCAGTAGGAAAGCCACGTGGTCTATGATTAGGAATTTTTGTCAGTCAGTGGCAATGACCTTGAAATTCTGTATTATCCTTGAATATTGAATCTTAGAAGAAAAGAAAAAAGATGTTGAACCTCACCTACTTCCCTATCCCAAAATTACATTGATGAAGATTGAGTTGGTCAGTTTATTTCAAAATTAGTGTGCCCCGTACTGTTAGCATTGTGGTCACCTATAGACGTTAGGAGAGGTGGATTGATAAATGGAGGTATACTTATTTTAGATAAAATTATTGCTTAGTAAACCCTAGCTGTGAAGAGTCTGAGCTGCCTTCCGTGCCACCCCTCCCCCACCCCTTTCTCCTCCAGCAACCATGCTATGTTGGGTTGATGGCGCCATCTAGTGCTGGCCATTGGAACTGTCTGCTCAATTTAGCAGGAGCTGAGTGTTCAGTCCTTTTGGTCTGGGCGGGCCCTGTCTCTAGTTCTTACTTTGCCTCTACCTTTGCAGGGTAATTATGCCGCGTATCTTCCTTTCTCCCAGATTCCATTTGTTTGTGTCCCTTTCTTTCTAGTGCCCCTCTTTGTAGCTCTTCTCTTTTTTGGTCTTCCAACTCTTGGCCTGATTTTTTTTTTTTTTGGGAACAAAAATTTAAAAAATTCTCTCCCATCCCATATCAGCACTCCTAAGTAATAAATATAAAGAATTTTGTTATGATACTTGATGTCTAAGTAAGAGAATGCTGTGCATTTTAAAGTGAAATTAACCGTTTAAACCATACTGAAGAACCAGAGTGAAACTGAAGATGAAAGGCAAAAGTTTCTCTGGGAAGACCATGCCCTTCATCCTTTGCTGATTAGACACTTCCCAAAACACAGTCAGGAAAGAGATTTTTCCTTTCATTAGTTTTGGAATTGCAATTACAGTATTGTTTTTTACTTTTTAAATTACAAATAAAACCTCTCATATTTTAAATTGGAGATGTTTTCATGGACTGTCCTGGGATGTTACCTTGTGGACACTATGTCTGTGGGGAAATGTGTTCTGAATTCCAGACACCTAGCTCTCCTGAGGATTTTTGGATCTCATATTAAAGGAAAGAACAGAGAGATAAGACATGTAGAACAAAGTGTGTCATGTGATCACTGCATAATGTTTGTGGGACCTGAATTAGTGTACGAGTTTAAGTCTCTCACACTAAACAATGACTTAAATTTCCACTTAGTATGTTAAGCATCTTGATATTGTGGGTTTGAAAATAAGTCCCTTCTGAAAAACAGGAACTGTGCTTTTCTGTTACCAGTTCTTGTGGTCGGTATGACAACTATTTTGATTTTTCAGAAGGGAGGAAAAGCAGTTAAATCTAGTTAAAATTAAAGCCAGTTAAAATTAACTGGCTCATGAGATTTGAATGCAGCTGTTCCACACATCAAAACACAGAGAGTTGTTTATTACCATGATTAATTATTATTAGTTCTTCTTTTTGAGCCATGGCATAGATTATCTGTATAATTGATCTAATCTTGAAAAATAGGAACTGCAGGTAGAGAGGTCCTCCTTAACTAATTTGCATGTACCCTGTTTTTGTTTTTGCTGGGTAGGTGTGTGTACCTTATGTATGCAAGAGTCATTCGGCATGTCAGCAATTTCCTACCCGAAGGGCTTGCTGACTCACGCAGCCGTTGCAGCAGCGCTCAGCTGGCCACACTGTAAACTGCCCCCAGCACCAGCGCCACCCTGAGAGAGCACTGGGCGGCTATTTTCAGGTCTGTGGTCACTGTTGAGCTAGGTGCCCTTCTCCTTCCTGCAGCCAAACACAGCTTTATGGTTGCAGGACAGAAAATTGGGCAAATTTCTGCCTTTGTGTGGACTGCATAGAGAATCACAGCATTTCTGCAAACGCCTCAGGAAAAGTGATTTTTCACTTTATTGTGTAGGAATCTCTAAGGCAAGGAGGGAAGAGGCCTGATCAAAAGCGAAAAGGGGTGTGTTTCTATTTCCCACGAAGCACCAGAAGGACTTTTTATAGACCTTTAGTTGGGGCTTTCTCAGTGTGACTGAAATTTGCCCCTCTTTCTCTGTGGGAGCAGCAGCCCTGGGTAGGGAAGCAGGGCGGGAAGTGGAAGTAACCAGCATGGAGTCCCTAAGCGATGAGAGCTTTTGTTTGTATCTGTTGCATGTTACTGATGTAAAAACAAACAAACAAACAACAAACAAACACCTGACCTTGGGTCATTTAAAAGCTAGCATGCATTTTGTAAAATGGTTTCGCTGTTTGTTTTCAGAGTTCAGTCTGGCTTATTTTCATCGGAAAGTGTGAAGGGTTGCTTTTCTGAGGTTTCTACATAAACTTCCTTTTGTGAACACAAGTTGATCAAATCATCTTAAACTGTTGAGAAGGATGGTTAAAGTGAACTTGTCTTGGAAAGAGAAAGCTTTGCACAGACTGAGTTCTCCTATTCTATCATTTTTGTTAGTATTGTATTAGCATTTTTGTAGCTTTCATAAGCATTCTGAAGCCACTTTGACCAGTAATAAAGAAAAGCCACAGTGACTGTGTATAACATGATGTTGATGGAAGTTCTTGGTTTCCGCCGATATGAATGACTCATCAGTATCAATAGAATTGTGACTTCTAATAATAACACAGTGCAAGACCTTCAAAACATGTGGTTTTAGCCCTTGCTCTTAGTGAAAGGTTGGAAAATATTAGTTTGGGCATTTTTTTCCCTCATCTCTTAATTTCACCTGAGTTTAAAGTTGTGTTTTTTTTTTTTTTTTCAAATAGGTGGGATGAAGGCCCCATTGTCTTTTCATTTTATTGTTTTTAGTTTCGTTATGATCAAGGAGCCAAACATGGATCATTTCATCATTCAGAAATCAGTGCACTAAGCATCTCCTGCCAGGGATATGTTTTGAGGGAAATGTAACTGAAAAGCAAATCCTCCCAGAATGCAGAAAGGAAAAAATTGGTACAGACCGTGGTCCACTGAGCTGCTAGCCTCCTACACAGCGTCTATTGTAGAGGGCTGTGGGATTGCTGAGTAGCCCTATTGCCATGTGAGTCACCGTGAAAGGGATTCCAAAAGGAGGGTTAACAGAAAATGCGAGTCAGAGGAAACAGCAGAATGGAGAAGAGCAGTGATCACAGGAAAATGTGTGCTACCTCATTTCCAGGGCCAGAGGCTGCCAAGGATGAGCATCACAGGGAGCTCTGGTGGGCATTCATACTTTACAGCCAATTTATGTCTCTATGTGGGACATTCTAGTTTGGGTGTTAATTTTGATTAGTTTTTCCTGTACTTTGGCCACACTCAGGAGTCTCATCCAAGAGCTTTTGCTTCCTCCATTCTGTACTAAAGCAACTGAATTTCTACACTATAATAAGAACAGTTTGCATGCTTACCTTTATATGCTTTTTTCTTTCTATACACTTCACTTTTAAAATGTTTCCATCGTTTGCCATTTGCTTCTGAGCTGCGAGAGACGGAGGCTTTTACACCATGCCTGCCTGACCCGGGAAGTAAACCCTTTACAGGGAAGCTCACAATTAAATTTTTAATTCTTAAAATTTTATGTTAGTCCTTCCTCTTTTGTACTGTATCTTCAGTGGATTTTCAAAAAATCTCCCACCATCTTCTGAGCATCTTGGGGTTTTGATATGTGTCTCCCTGTTACTCTTTTTACCTTTTATTCCCCAGTGCTCACAAGTGTCAGGCACTAAAGGGACACTCAGTTAATGAATGAATGAATGGACTCATTGTCTCTTCTGCTTTAAAAATCACTGTAGCTTCTTGTTGCCCACAGAAAAAGCTCAGACTCCCCAGCACAGCGTTTAAAAGTCCTTATCACCTGTTCCCAGCCTACAATTTCACGTTTTTATTTTGCATACTTTCTTAATGTATGAGTTATATTTTGCTCCTGAAGTTGTTTTGATTTATTCTAAAATCACTTCTTGAACAAATCAATACTAATATATTGGGGGCTTGCTCTTTGTACAGAACTCTATTAGGTACAGAGCACTGTATGCAATATACCAGTGTAAATGATGGTTCCTATATGGTGACAAGTTGTGGCCTTGTCTTAGAGATGACATGTATACATAAGGTGTTAGAAGTATAGTGCACAGCAATATGTGACCAAAGGTCAGAATGGATAGTAGGGATAAGTGTGGTAGTAGTCAGGAGAAAGAATCAGTAAGGATTGGAGGAATTGACAGCTTTAAAGGAAGAGCTGGAACTGTACACGCCCTCCAGATATTGTGGGATTTGCTGAGATGGAACTTAGTTCTTTAGTTGCTACTCCTCATGATTTTATAGATGTCCATTTCATCATCTTTACTGTTCCATTATTGGTCATTATCAGCATAATGTCCTTTTCTTAACCATTCACAAATTAGACCTCCTAAAGGTATAGTAAATGGAGGGATATGAAGGATCCTTAGTATGAACCTGCAGAATTCTAATATAAAAGCACAAAAAGTTAAAAGTGCGTGAGGAGTCTTTCACCTTTATTGTTTGGAAAAATGTGAATAGAGCTTCTGGTCACTAATGGCAACATGAAGAATGAGAAAATAAACCCACAGTGGTAGACAGTATTTTAGCATATATATAGGGATGCTCCAGCATATATAAAGCACACATACAAATCAAGAAGAAAAAGCCAAGCTGGGTATGGTGTCACATGCCTATAATCCCAGCAACTCAGCAGGCAAAAGGAGGAGGATCACAAGTTCGAGACCAGAGGCAGTCTGCATAATTTACGGAGACCCTGTCTCAAAAAGTAAGAAAATGGGCTGGGGGTGCAGCTCAGTGGTATAGCACTTGCAAAGCATGCAAGCTCAAAGCCCTGGGTTCAATTCCCAGTACCGCCAAAAAAAAAAAAAGTAGAAGAGGAAGAAGCCAGAAAATCCAATAGAAAAATGATACTATACATTCTTATACTTGAATATTCGTTTCACAAAAGAAGGAATCAAAATAGCTAGTAAATATATAAAAAGATATTCAGCATTATTAATAATCAAACACATGCAAATTAAAATCATAATAACATACCATTACACAGTCTGGATTGGCTGACATTTAAGATTCTTATGATACCATGTGTTGGTGAGGATGTAGAGGAATGGGAGCTTTTGTATATAGTTGGTAGGAGTTTAGGTTGGCACAGTTACTTTGGAAAACAGTTTGTTATTACCTAACCAAGTTTAACCTGCAAATAACTTAAAACCCAGCAATCTTAGTCCTGTATATACATCCAAGAAAAACTCTTACCTATATGCTTCAAGAAACATCCACAAAAATGTTGAAATGAACTAAAGCTAAAACTGGAAACAACCCAAATACTCATCAACATGCAATTGAATCAACACATTTTGCTATATTTATGCACTGGGATACTGCTTGGAGTGAAATATGACCTAATAAAGCCATATGTATGAGAGTGTGGTTGGTGAAGAGCAAGGATTTTACCTGGGTTCAATTTCTGATTCTGCCACTTTCTGTGTGACCTTGAGCAATTCTTTCTTTCTTTCTTTCTTTTTCTTTTTTTGCAGTACTGAGATTGAACCCAGGGCCTTGTGCTTGCTTGCTGTGCAAGTGCTGTATCACTGAGCTGCACCCCCAGCCCATTTTTTTACTTTTTGAGACAGAGTCTCACTAAATTTCGCAGACTCCTCTGGTCTTGAGCTTGAGATCCTCCTTCCTCTGCCTCCTGAGTCTCTGGGATTACAGGTGTGCACCACTGTGCCCAGGTTGAGCAAATTTCTTAACCTCAGTTTCTTTATCTGTACATTGGGGAAAAAGATAGTCTCTGCCTGATAGGGTTGTTAGGAGGAATAAATGAATTAATATTTGTGACATGCTTAGTAGAGTGGCATATAATAAGTTCCACATGTGTGTATTAAATCAAGAAAAATGCATCAAAATTAATGAATCTTAGGAACATAATGTCAAATGAGAAAAGCTATATATACAGAATATATACAATATGATTCTATTCGTGGAAAGTTCAAAAGGATGCAAAACTAAATATATTGTTTATGAATATATACATAGATGATAAAACTATAAAGAAAATTAAGGAGTTGATTGTCATAAAAATGAACATAATGGTCACCTCCAGAGGTGATAGAGGAATATAATGAGGGAGGGGCTCTTTGGGGGCTTTTGAGGTCCTGACATGCTCTATTCCCAACCTGGGTAGTGGTCCCAAGCATATTCTGTTTTCTAATTATTTTGTAAAAATGTGTGTGTTTTTTGTATATGTATGACCTATTAGATAATAAAGTTTTAAAGGATTTGTGTGAGTCATTATTTTCTGAAAACATTTCTAATTTGATCTCTTACTTTAAAATTACCTGAGAGATTCTAGGCCCAAAGCAGCAAAATGACATTAACAAGAATAAATTCTTACATTTGGATTAAAAAATTGTACAAGTACAGAATTTTGAACACCTGCTTGGTACTAGTTCTTTCATAACATTGTGATCCACAAATGCAAGCTGGTTTTTATGTAATGTAATATTCTGTAAGGCCACGTTACAAGGTATCCCATTTAGATTGGGGAATGTGTCTTGCTTAACTATTCTCAGATCTGATTGTCCCATGTGTAGAAGACACATCATCAGAATCACTTGGAGCTTGTTAGAAATACACTCTTAACCCTCCCGATGCATATACCGATCCTGAATCTGCATTTGTCAGGATCCTCATGGGAATTCACATGCACATTAAAATAGGAGCCACAAATGTTTTTAAAATTCCTCATGATGCTTAAAATTTAATGCTTTTATTTAGTAAACTGCTTACTGAATTGAAAATGACCAGTTCATGTGGTGACATTATCAATTTAAAACATCTGGGTATGTTATATGTACAATAAGCCAAAAAAGTATTTCTTGTTGTATTAGTTTTAAATGGACTTGTCCATTTCATTTCCCCCCAGTGTAAAAGTTAGGTTACTTATGTATTTGGGCAGCTATCAGAATTAAAATATAATACAACATTGTTATATTTTCTTCTTTTGGGTATAGGACCAGATTCTTGCTTTAAAGTTATCTGTTAATGTCTTCAAATTATTTTTACTAAATCCATTACAAATTCCAAAGTAGACTAGGATTCTGAATATTTGTTAAGAATACCCTAAAAGAATTTAAATAATAAAGACATTGATTTTATAGTTAGTCTATTTTTTTCTTGTACATATTCCATGCATTGACCTTATGGAAACCTTTGAAGTCTGAGTATTTTATAATGATTCTTTACAATACCCCTTATCTTTCAGATTACAGATCTAAGATCAGGCAAGTAAAATAATGTTATCTTTTTCACTCAAAAGATCATGACTAACTCAAGCTCATTTCTTTTTTTCCCTTAAAGATTTTGATAATTATCCTTCTAACTGATTAAGTTCAAGCGGAATCTGTGATTCATTTAATCTTTCCCCTTCATGTAATTAGTCATTTGTTCTTCTGATGTCCACAGCAGAACTATTTAATTTGATAGTCATAAAATTCCAAAATAAAAAGTTTCTTTAATAACTTAAAACCAGATAAAAGTATGTTTCACTGTATGGTAAAAATGAATGGAGAAAATTTCTCATGAATAGATGTTCTTCAAGGCTTTGTAACCACATGTTATTTGGCTTAAGCACATATTTTCAGATCTGATTTCTTTTGATGTATAGGAGAAAGAAAATATACTTTCTTTGGCTTAGATAATATTCATTGAATATATGTCACCCAAGTGAGGTAAAATATGGCAAAGAGCTTTATAAAGTGGTAAAGTACTTACATTTTAATAACTTATGCATTATAATGATGTATTAATTTTACTTTAGCAAGGTTTTGCTTCCTTTTATAGGACTGACTTTTTAAAATAAAATCTAAATTCTGCCTTAATGAGATTCTTCAGGTTTGGATTTCTTAATTCATAAGTGATTGTGAACATGTCACCACTTTACCATATTAATAACTAGCTCTGAAGTGGAAAGCTAGACTTTTTCTCCCAGGTTTCCTGTTTGTTAACTTCAATCATTTATTCATTTGCCATGAATATCTACTCAGCACCTGCTGTTTTCACAGCTCTGGGCTGGGTGCTCTGGGAAGAACATAAAATGGTAATACTGTCACAGGGTACAGTGTTTATAGTTTTATGGCTATATAGGTGACTTTGGCCATGAAAAAGAATTTTGTGGTTTATATGTATTTCTGTAAATCATAGCATCTTATCTGATTTTAGATTATTAAATCACCATTTTAAATATTGGCTAGGTGTTATGAGATTGACGTTAAATTTAGTAGCTGTTAGGAAAAAAATCTCTTGAAATATTATCTTCAACTTTTAAGAGCAGAATTTAGGAACATTACTACATATCCCTGTAGGATTTGTCAGATCTTACAGTTTTTTTCAGGGTAGCTTGAAATCACATATTCTGGTCTGGGCTGTAGCCTGTACTATCAAGTGTGATAGCCACTGGTCATGTGGCTTCTGTGCACTTAAATACGTGATTAATCCAAATTGAGGTTTGCTGTGAAAAACATCAGATTTTAAGGATTTACTAGAGGAAAGGACATAAAATATTTCTATAATACTTACTATGTTGGTTAAATGTTAAAATGATAATATTTTGCATATGTAGGTTAAGGAAAGGCGTTAAGGTTAGTTTGGCCTATGTTGTTTTACTTTTTATAAAAAAATGACTTGACTGTAAATTTAAAATTACATATGTGGTTCACCTTATGTTTTCTATTTCAAAGTGCTGATCTAAACTGTAAAAGCTGGAAGAGACCAGGAGCTCTCAGAAAGATCAGAGCTTAGCAGAATTTTAGAGATGAGGTACCACCAACAGGATCCACTTATTGAAAGAAGAAATCCCAGTCTGTACCTTTGCCCTACTTTTAGAGATACTTGCTTTCCTGAACGCACAAAAAAAAAAAAAAAAAAAAAAAAAAAGCTTTGACTAGCAAGCATTTAAGATCTACAATGTACAGGGCATTGAAGAGGATTAAAGTAAATGCTACATGGGTCCCTGTCTTTAGGGGAAAAATACAGCCTACTAGGGAGGCAAGATGAGCATGTGACTTGTTAAATCATGCTTTGAGAGTGAAATAGCTGTTTGCTGCTATGATCCAAAGCTGTTACAGCAGACAGATGGTGCAGACACTACATGAGAAAGGGCTTCAGAGGAAAGAGGTCCTCATGGCCTGGAAGAGCGTCCCTCAGGAGGAATGGCTTGACCAGGCACTGAAGAGTGGGTAGGATTTCAATGGGGAAGAGGAAGGGACATGGCTGGGTAGGAAGTGAGGTAGAGTGGAAACAAGAGTTGAAAGGTAGGAAAGCACAAAATAATTGAGAAATCAGTGAGAAAATGTGATTGCAGGGCCAAAGGATTTAGGAGTAAAGGGTGTGAGGAGCATCTTTTTCGAGTTCACTTAGTATTAAACCTTTAAGCTACTAATATGCAGCATGGTGCGTTTCCAGAAGTTCGGACAGTAAGACCTCATCATTGTCTCTGTAGGTTGGTTAAGGTGCTTTAACCTTGGGTAGAATAAAGGTTGCGTACCTTTGATTGTTAGGAAGTTCTTTAGTAAAACTGGTAATATTAGATTGCCAGTTACATTTGTACTTATATTTGTGTAGAACTTTATAACTTTAGAGAATTCTTGGATAAACACCATATCATTTACTATTTCTAGCAGTAGTACTAAGCATTTATATATCCTTCTTCCTTCAAAAACCTAAAGTATTAGGTCATTTGATCTTTACTGTTGGCTTCAGTATATAGAAGTAGAAGCCAGGAACTAAGATTGAATAATTACTGGTGAAATTTAGAATTCAAACCCAGCTCATAAGCTCTGTTTTCACTATGTTGAGCCACTTAAGTTTTTAACACCTGTAAATCTATTTCTTGAGAAAAGCTAATTTAACTTTTTAATTGAATGATAATATGCATAGAAAAAGTATGCGTATCATATACATTCATCATATTGATGAATTTTCACCAAGTGAACACATTGATGTAACCAGCACCCAGATGATGACACAGACCATTATTAGCAATCCAGAAATCCCTCAGGCCCCATACAGTAACTACCTCATCTATGGTAACCACTACTCTGATGTTTAAGAACAGAGATTTGCTTTGTCTGGTCTTAAACTTTATCTACATGGTTGCATAACATTATTTTGTATCTGAATTTTTTCATTCAATAACATGTTAGTGAAATTCATTCATATTGTTGTGTATAGTGGTTGATTTTTGAGCCTCCATACTATATAGAGTCTATAGTCATACCACCTTGGCATCCAATTTGGTCAGATCTTAGAAGTTAAGCAGGGTCCGGCCTGGTTAGTCCTTGGATGGGAGACTGCCTGGGAATATTGGGTGCTGTAGGCTTGGGAGAAGGACCCCACAGCCCACTCTCAAAACAATTAGCCAACAAAAACCCTATGAATAGCAGAGAAGTACTGACATAGTTCCGGGCATTGCAAAGTGTTAGGTTGTGTTTCGTTCTGTTGTACATAGGGTCACAATGAGTCCGACTGGACTATGTGGCACCTAACAACACCATATAAGGGCTGGGGATGTAGTTCAGTGGAGGAGTGCTTGCCTAGCACGAGTAAGGCCCTAAATTCTATCTGTAGTATGCAAGAAAGAGGCTGAAGATGTGTATCTTCAAGTAGACTTACAAGGGTAGTTAAACCGAATGAGGCTGGGTAGAGGAAGAAAACCTCCACTTTTTTT
Organism: Pedetes capensis; assembly: GCA_007922755.1. NCBI lineage: Eukaryota > Metazoa > Chordata > Mammalia > Rodentia > Pedetidae > Pedetes > Pedetes capensis. The sequence continues at coordinate 4,693 of VMDO01006265.1, read as the reverse complement.
TTTTTTTTTTTTGGTGCATTCACTCAGAATGGCTCTAGGCAAGCTACATGGGAACTGGGAGTATGTGATAAATAATTCCTGTAGTTTCTTTGGCCTCCATGGACAAAGAGCATTGTTGCTATTATTAGTGGGAAATTGAAGTTCTTTTAGAGTAGAGAATATGACATTAATTTAGGAGATGGCTCTTATAGACTAAGCATTTTGTACCCGTACTACTGTAGTTGACATTTATTGTGTTTATAGGCAACTCCTCCTTGTTATTATGTTAGCAATGTATGATTTCTTCATCTTCTAAATACTGGGTGGATTTTATATTATAGGATTAAAAGTCAGTTTTCTTTAATGTCCATTGATGATTTCTTTAGGATTATAAGTTGTGGTAAGAATTTGAACTTCTCAATTTTTCTTCTCATTTTCCAAATTAAATATAAAATGAGAGCATCCTGAGGTGGAGGGGGAAACCAAATTATTTTCCAGACATATTTGAAGAGCAGGTGTGTTCATTCACGATTTATCATACAGGTGCATTTTAATTTAGTTTCTTCAAATGGTGATACAAATTATTCAAGTAGAACAGTTTTAAAAATGATTGGTAAATAGTTCTTAATTTTTTCCCCATTTTCTCTTATGTTTATTTCTGAAGTGACCCCTTCAAAAATACTGCTCCAAACATGTGAATTGTAGTCATTTTATAGAATCCAGGCTTTTTCTTTGTAAGGCAAGGTGGGATCATGGGGCCATTGGTCTTTCTTTTGTTCACCTTGATTTTAAGGCTGACAACGGTACTCCCTGCATTTGAACCCAGTGGCATTTCTATTTGTCATCAAATACTACAGGCAAGAGCTAACAGGATCTCCAATTAGCCCTCACCTCTGCCTGGGGATTCACTGCCTCAGCCTTTTAAGTGCCCCAAGAATTTGAGGCCAAGATTGTGCACTTGTGCAGTGGTTATCAGGGTTTGTGGGCGTGCTTAGAGGGGTCTCCCCTTAGCTCAGCTTAGGGGCTTGGTGATAGCATCTAAATAACACAGGTTACTCATCATAGGGTGAAGCTTTTTCCCTTTTCATGTTGATGCTGCTGATAGAATGTTAACATTGACTGATCCGTGTGCGTACTTTGTGGCTGCTGAGATGCAGCTGGAAAGTGTGTGGGGGTTGTCTGCTTCCTCCAAGGGCCACAGGTGGTCAGGCGGGGGCGGCAGTGATAAAGGTACAGAGCCCACTTCCTTCAGCTTGTCTTGTGAGTCCTGTAACCTGCTGCCTGAACCCGAGTCACTCTTCAATCAGATTCTCTCCTTGGCACTTTATCTTTGCTGCTTCTGATTTGCCTGTTGAAGGTTTATGACTAAGGTTGAGGTTAAAAATTCCCTTTTTAGGTATGAAAAATCTTCCAAATTACTGTACGTGGCAATTCTTCTTTTTTCTTCTTTTGTGTGGACTTTCTGGATTTTGTAAAAACAACTTCAAAAAAAAAAAAGCTTAGTGTCATATAAAAGTTAGGTAAAGATTAGATGGATAATATATCCCTCATTAGTGCATGAATAATATCACCTCATGTTCTTGGCAGATTATGTTAAAATGTATTTAATGATGGCTGTTATTAGAATAGATATGGGAAAGCCCATTTCAGAATACTGGCATAGAATCCCTAGATTTAGAAAAGTGCCTTTATTCAGCCTGCTGTTTCCCTCCCTGCCGCTTCAATTTCTGTATAGTACTGTCCTCGATTTAGCTCAGTGGGTAGAGCGCTGCACTGTCGTCTCTGAGGTCCCGAGTTCAATTCCCAGCACCGCAAAAATGGGAGAAGGGCCTGGCAATCCACTCCCAAGGCAATCCTGAAACAGCCATTGAAAACCCTGTGAGGGTCGCTATGAGTCGGATACTGACTTGACGGCACCTAACAACAACAACAACAACTGTCCTCGGGGGCAAGGAGAATCGTGAGTTGCCCTTGGAGGGTTTCCAGTCTCGCTGGAAGGTCACCAATATTTATGCCTGATGATGTGATAGGAGCTTTACATGTTCGTTTTCAGTCTTTGAGGAAACCTTATAAATGAGACAATATTTTAACTGTTTCTCAGGGAAAGAAGCTGAGGTTCAAAGACATTAAGCACTTAGATGCTTCATTAAGCAGCTCTTAGTGAAGAGCCAGACCTCCTGCTCAAGCACTAGTATTCTCTCTGGTGTTTGAGCTACCTTCCACACTTGGTAATTTAAACATCAACTTGATTTGGGGACATCTGATAGCTGTTACAGTTCAGACACAAGAAAAATTGAATGTGGAGATAGAGTCCTCTGGCTGAGTGTCAATTAGACCTGAGCTTGGCCATGAGTAGAATTTTATAGAGAGACCAAGAGAAGGGTTTTTGCACAGGACAGACTGAATGAGGGAAGTTAATAAGAAAGGTAAGATGGGCACACATGTGCAGGAGGTGCTGTGCAAGGAAGCCACACTGGGAACCATCACAGTTTAACACTATTCCAAGTTATTTACATTTTAACTAATCTTAACTTCACAGCAATCTTCAGAGGGAGATATTATCAAGTCCATTTGAGGGATGCGGAGACTGAGGCACACAGCAGTTAAGTGGTGGTGCTGTGATTCAAAGCACAAGCCACCAGGCCGCAGAGCCTGGGTTTTTAGCTACCCTACCGTCTTACGCCTCCCTCCTAGGCCATGAGGGTTGCTTTATGGTGTGGTGGCAAGGGTTCTTGAAGTTCTGGGAACAGTGCTCGCAAGGTCAGAATGGCAGGTTGGTGATAGAAAGATCCAAATGGCAGCTGCACTCAGATCAGTTGGAAAAGTGGAAACATTAGGAAAAGGGGAGGAGAAACAATTGTTCTGAGCAAGTGGGTAGTGAGAGAGAGACAGGTGAGATATAAAGAATCATTAGGCCTTGATGAATGATTGGAATTGAAAATGAGTAAGAGGGAATGAGCAAAAATGCCTCAGAGGTTTAGAGGCTGGGTATCTGGGAGGACAATTCTGTTGTTGCAGATAGGGTAAGGTCAATCGAGAAGCTGTTTTGTCTGGGGCAATAGCACTGAGACAAGAAACAGAGGCTTTTGAATGGGTTGAATATGCAGTAGAGGCTCCACATGCAAGAAAAATGATTCACTGGGGAGTTGAAAATAGGGGAGGGGAGTACAAGGGCAGGCGTGGGGATCATTTGGAAGCTGTGTGTGAGGAAAGAATCAAAAATGACCTGGCAACAGATGATTTGATTGGGGGGGGGGGCGGGGAGGGACACAGGGAGCCAGCTACTGCAAACAGGTCGAGAATAAAGAGAGAAAAGGAGGCACAACATTTCACAAAGGAGGAGGCTCTTTGTACCTTGTGTGATAAAGCATGGTGGAATGAGGAGACGAAGTCTGTTGGGGTTTGGCTCAGGCCCAGCAGAGGTCAGAGCCTTGCCTTGACACCACGTGGGTATTGGGGACCCACTGGACCAGGTTGGTGTAGTGGCTGGAGGTGCCAAAGAAGGACTTCGGGAGACTTTCTGTGAGAAACAGAAGAGGGAAAGTTTATTGGGTTGTTCCCCAAGTAGGGTACAACCAGCAAGCAGCCCCTGTCAAGTGCTCAAGTGCTAGCTCTAAGCCTGCAGCATAGAATGCTGCAGGCTCACTGGTGGAATAGGTCAGTCTTAAAGGCACAGCTACAAGCAGTTAGTGTTCCGCTGGGCTGGAGGTCTGGTGGTCTTGACTCTCACAGCTCGCCTTCTCTGCCTCCCTCCTTTCCAAGGATGGGAGGAATTGGCAGGCTCTTTGTGGCTTGCTCGTAGCCTTTGGTGCTTTGGGGCCCCTGGTCTTGAAGCGTTGGCTTGCTTGGAGATCTTCGTCTGGATTGAGGAGCGCTGGATCAAGGTGATGGGGTCCAGGCAGCAGTTGAAGGACAGAGAATGGTGGTGGGGGTAAAAGGGGTCCGGGAGCCCTGCTTATATAGGGTCCAGAGGGGGGCATGTACTGGGGTTAACCAATCAGGGCACATTCCTGACAGGTACAGCAGGTGAACTGTCATACCTGCCAGGTAGGGGCAGTTATTTAACTGAAATGCTAGGGGTAGCCAATCAAAATTGAGGTAGTTGAGGCTAGTCAGGCTAGTCAGGGGCCATCTTTGCTCACTTGATGGGAGGGGTAGGAGTGAGTGAGTGGAATGTGGCCCTGGGGTCAGCTAAAGGCCAGTCCCTCAGGCTAGGATGAGGGACCTTAGTTATGGGGTGCATTTTAAAAATCCCCAACAGAAGTCCATTTGAACTATGGGGTTTGATATTGCTGAGGTCTTCCTCAGTGATGAACAGCTGGCTCATTTCTTTTTTTTTTTTTTAATTAGAAATTTTTAATGTACATCATAATGTGATTCATTTTGACATGCTTTTCGTTGTGACAATTTTCATATATGCAATTTGATAAGCATTATTCATATAGGTTACCCCTTACCCTCCTCTATGATTCCCCCCTCCCCCTTCCTATCTAAGTTTCCCATCCAAGTCTTCTGTATCTTTTACTATATAGTATTTTTCTATATGTCCTTGGGTTCCATTTCTGTTTAAGATAGAAACTTTTCCTGTAGTGGTCTTTGTTTCTATCTTGTTAGAACAATTACATGCGATTTTTAGTCCATTTATATTGACCTCATTCTTATCTTCCCTCCCCCCCTTTTAATGTGATCTGACCTTTGAGTAGGATTTTTCCTT